>APFE031255360.1:0-19491 GCA_000404065.3 Pinus taeda | reverse complement strand
ATTACATCTAACTCAACCTCATCTACAAATGCTGACCCAAAAGAAAACTTGAGTTTGCACTGTCTAGTCACTTGTAGTTGTGCTTTATCATTCAACCATCCTAATGGTATGGTTTCTTATGAGGTGTAGTTGTTAATCCCAATTTCTTTACAATTGCTTCAGAAATTAGATTTACTTGTGAGCCACTATCAAACAAGGTATCAATCTTTTGATTTTTGGAAATAACTCGAATACGGAAAAGCTCATGTCTTTTTCTCTCATGTTCTTCATCAATGACAGATTGAGCAAAATTACTAGTAGATGCTTCAGAATTCTTACCTTTTATACTTGTGGCTGCAATGATTGTTTCATCTCCTGAGTCTGACCCTAAATCTTTCTGAATAGTTGCAGTAGTCTTCTTCTTCTTGCCCTTGGACTTCTTAGTCCTCAGCTTTGGATGTAGAATCCAACAGTGCTCATCATCCTGCCCCTCCTTTTTACAGTGAGTGCATGAAGCTTTGCCTCTTTGTGCAGTGTCAGCCTTCCTTACTTTCCACTTCTGCTTTCTTTTCTCCTTTCTCTTGCTTATAGTGGGTTGGGATGGTCCCCCAACTTCTGGATTTCCATTCTTTCCTCTAGCTTCTAGATGAGTAGCTTGTACAGATACCTCATCTATACTAGTGGGATTAAACACGAGGATGGTATGCCCCATGTAGCTGTGTAGACCACCAATGGACTTCAAAAGAGTTTCTGGTGAGTCTAATGAGATACCCAACATCAATGCTCTCTTTCTAAATTCTTGAGTATACCCTTGCACAATTTTCCCTTTCAACTGTCGAAGAGTTTGCCAACTCATCATGGCTTGTTGCATGTAGGCCAATGGATAGAACTACTTTTTGATTGCAGCAACAAATTCACTCCAGACAAAGATGGTTTTTCCATGTCTTTTCATATCAGCTTGGGTTCTGCCTTCCCACCAAACCAAGGCAGTGCCTCCTAGGCGTAGGCTTGCCAGCTGAATCTTACTCTTTTCTGAGTCTATGTTTTGTACTCTACAATACACATCAATTTGTCTAATCCAATTGTCCAACTTTTCAACATTTAGCTCTCCATCGTATATAGGAAAATCAAATTTGACATCCAGTTTAATCAAGGATGCTTTCTTATTATGCACATGGCTACTAGGAGGTGTAGGAAAGCTTTCTTCTTTTCCCTTTCCTTTTGAGTGGTCATGGGAATGAGATTCATCTTTTTCTTTATCTTGTTTAGAGCTTGATGAATCTTCATCCTTATGCTTTCTAAAGTCCCTATACATTTCTTCTACCATAGACTTTATAGCTAGGAAACTTTCTATGAATTGAGGGTCTGGCTCTATAGAACCTTCTTCTGACATTGTCTTCTGAGAATAGACTCTCCCAATTTCAGGATTAGTTTCCACCAACTCTCGTTCTCCTAATTTGAGCTTTGATCCAGTGAGCATTCACAGCTAAACCAACACAAGCTTGTCTAACCTTATAGCTTAAAGCCCTGATACCACTTGATCTGATAATCACCCTATGAGTGGCCTCAGTTGAAGATTTATTAAACAAAAGGTACTACAGACTCGTGTGCTGGTGTTTGTTCTGTGTTATTCAAGCAACGGATCAATCAGATTGCCAATACATAGACATTTAAATGGAAAGACAATAGAGAAATACAGTAAGCAACACAAAGACACACATTTTTTTTAATAAGGAGTTCACCCTATTCTCCAGGGCCACGTCTCCAGTCCAGCTTCAGTGGTGACCTTGTTTTATTGTGTCTTACAGTAGAGAAATTACAATACAGGGACTCAATGTGAGTTTTCCTGAAGCAGATTTTTGCTTGGCAGGGTGGTTCTTGGGTTCCCCGAGCCACTCAGAGTACACAAACTCTTGTTCTTCCTACCAGCTCTATGACCTGTGGTCTATAGTGGAAAGAGCCAACTGTGATGCTCAATCCAGACAGATTCCTCTATGGGAAGGCTTGAATCTTCAAGCTCTCTAGTGCTCGACGCTGCTTGTGATCAGCTTGGCCCATTGTCTCCTCTACTTGGCTTTACTGTTCTATATGTTCAGTCCTCCTCTCAGGGTTCACTTTTCACTGTCTCTCTGGTCGCTTGGACTCCTCTTCAAAATCCTCCAACTTAATTCAACAATCTCCGTTCATGGCTTTAACCATTCGATCCCTATGCCTGTTCGGTTCCTCTCCCGCCTACGTCGATTCACCTTCTGCAGCTGTGCTTGGAGTTCCCTGTTCGGCATCAACATGAACGCTTAGGGAGTGCCACGTGTCCCCATCTAACTGGTGCCAGCATGCTTCGTCGGCTCGTTTCTTCGATTATGTCGTGGATACGTTCTCTCTCCATTGTGGTGGTCAAACGAATTCCAAATCCTTTTAAATCGCGGCTTATTTCCCTATCGATTCTGCTTCTTTCTATTGGGCGCAATCTTAGTCGTCTAATCTGGGCTCCTCCAGATCCAACGTCATATGCACGTCAAGCACGGTTGACTTGCTCGACCATTAGCACACGATCACGACAGTTTTTCTCTCACCTCCGCAGCCAC
Source organism: Pinus taeda (assembly GCA_000404065.3). Classification (NCBI taxonomy): domain Eukaryota; kingdom Viridiplantae; phylum Streptophyta; class Pinopsida; order Pinales; family Pinaceae; genus Pinus; species Pinus taeda. The sequence goes on along the minus strand of APFE031255360.1, from coordinate 16,927 downwards.
GCGTCGATCATTGAGTGGGATTGCTCTGCTCTCCTCCAAAACCTCTTACCATTCAAGGGCACCCCCGATCAATACCTCTGGTTTTCCAGAGCACAGGTCCCGCCTTTGTCCTTTAGCACTTTTGCTTCTCCGCCTGCGGTTCTCCGGCTCCCAACGTGACCAAGGGCTTAAGGCCTTTCCATTTCGGCCCTATTCGCCTAGCCGTGCATCAAATTGCCTCCTTTTCCCGATCCCGGGCTCCCAGGGGTTGTTTTGACCTCCTGCGCAGTCTCCGTGGGCCTCAATCAGCGCGCTTTGACCGAGGTCCTCGTCATTCCATGTCGGCTGCCATGGCCACTAGTTCAGGGCATCTTTTGTTCGCTGTTTGGAATTTTCAAGGATTTGTTCAACTCGATACAGTCAAGGTTCTTGACAGTCTTTTGTGGATCCGATTCGGATCACTAAACATCGTACTTCCCAGAAGAATCTTCACTATACCCAAAAGACAATGTTCTAGAAGAATCTTCACACTTCTCTTTTCTTGCTCCTTCTTCGCTCTCCCTATAGCCCTCTTTCTTTTGTCTTCTCTTTCGCACTTTTCCAGTGAATGTTTGTCCAAATTGTGTGTCTCCAAATGAGGCCGAGTAGGGCTATTTACATCCTTCTTCGCTACCCTTTAGGCTGACTTGACAACTGGAGTTTAGGCCAACTTCATCTTATAGTTTCCTCATGGTTTGAAAGTCGACTTGAAGGGGTTTGGTGACAAGTTTGTGGAGGATACTTTACATAGACAATATTGACCTATTACAAAGTGTAACATGGCTTCATTTACATGACAATGACTCTTTTATGTCTAGATGAATAAACCCTAAAGACTCTCAATGGGAGTCTTGACTCAAAAACAAAATACCTTGCTCGTGAAACCCATGAAGCAAGTCAACATAATAATTACATTTTTCTTATATACATTTCTTTACATAAAATCATAATTACATGTCATTATGAAGACCGGACCTAGTTACACTTTTCAACAGGATTTTATGAGTACTGTCTACCCCCAATGACGAAAAGATTTGATTATTGTGGTGACATTGCAACGATGAATTATGAAAGAATTTATAATTTATTTCACTTGCCTTCATCGATTGAATTCTATATTTTTGTTTCCATAAAAGCTCTTCATGTTGTCACCATTGCTCTAATTGATGTAACGTTAAGCCTTCCTCAACCACAAGGTCCATAGTTCTTCTTTCCAAGATTTGATTTTTTGTTTCAACGATTTCAATTTCAACTGAAGCGAATGCATTTTATTCCATCTCTTGACATTGATCACTTTCCACCAACCTCTAACCTTATTAATAAATTTCAGACCATGTAACACAAAAATATTCAAAACGAAAAGGGAGATTATTTGGGGCTTCCTTTAAATCCAATTCCAGCTAGATCAGCCAATGAACCGACCCAAGTAAGGCAATATTGCTTCTTCAATAAAAATATTTGTATGCAAAACTTGTTATGTTATAAGAAAACAATATAAATGACTAGTAATTTGATGTATTCCTCCCCTTTTATTATTCCAAATGAAAATACCATTAATGGTATGTATATCTATGAAACATAGTTGTTCAATAAGACCATAGAAAACAACAAAAATCGGGTCCAACTTACGTATACCCCTTTCTTTCTCAGAGAAAGAATGAATGATACTGAAGTCGCCCCCTAACAACCATAACAAATATGGAAAACATCGACTATTATTCATAAGTTATTCTAAAAAGTGTGGTTTCTATGTTAATACCGGAGGACCATACACCGTTGTTAAAGACACTAGATTTTTTGTACCAATGTACCGAAAACAACCCGTCAATATGCAGGAGCATGCCAACCAATCTTGAAAAATGACCTCTAAAGGGTTCCATAAAATTTCCAGTGCTCGAGAACAACCTTGTGCTTCTAAGGCCATGAATTGACACCCTTTCCAACAGAAGTAAAAAATTGTGGGGAATTTATCCCAAGCCAATTTTGTTTCCTACAACATAACACTGTTGATTTCTCTTTCCTAATTTGATCACACAAATACCTTTGTTAACCTTTACTATTCAAGCCTGGTTTTCCATTCAACAAGTGCCTTTGCATATTGTTCTCATTGCTCCTTAGATAGGTCTGGGTCTCTTTCTGCCTAGTAGTTTAGGAGATCTACTAAAACACCTTCCTCCTTTGTGAGAGAGTTATAATTTTGCTTTGATAGGTGAACAACTTCCTCAATTCCTAGAAGATTAGTAACATTAACTCTGTCATCCTCTCCCCCATCATCCCTCTGGGGTTTTCTGCTTCACAGGTTGTTTTACTTCCTTCACATCCTAACTCTGTTCCAACATAGGGATGTTAATTGGTAGATCATGCTCAGGGTATTCCTCCATAATAGTTAAAGATTCAAAAACATTTTTATCCTAAGTTGACGATTGAGTTTTAATGTTTATCATCCTAGGGTTTCATTTTCGTGATGTAACTTTTTGAAAATCCTCGTTTCCTACATACCCAACACTTTCCTTCTCTTTTTTCTGATTCAGGAAATTTCTAAATAGGTGATTTTGTTCATGGAACAGGCAACAACGGAAAGGAAATGTTCGTAATCCAATGGTTGAGACCAAATTTTTTCCCGGTAGTTCAAATTAATCGATTCTAACAAAGGTTGGGAGATATTCATATAGATACTAAGGCGAGCATATGACATATTTCTTCCCCATTTTGTCACTTCTGGAACTTTAACAAAATGACCTAATACATTACCAATTCCCTCTAATATTTCTGAAACCCAAAATCAACTAGTAAGGAATACAATTGTACCCATACTAGTGTAAACAAGAACTCTTCTTTATCCAGGTTAAAACATTATTCCCAATGCCGGATGTATAAACTCACATTGTTGTAAAAATATGGGACTCCTTTAAAAATCAGAGCCTTATCATCCAGATTAGAAAATATAATATTAAAGAAGCCTTTTAGCCCTAATCTTAGATCAATGTCGCCCTTAGGTTTCCATTTTTGGAAAATCCAACATTCTAGCTCCTTCTCCATAGCCCAACCTCCTATAAAGTTGTAAATAAAAGCATGGGATTTCATTCTTTTTCGATGATCTTCCAGACATTTGGGTAAGATTACAAAGGTGGGGTTCTAAGGAGCTTTGGGGATACATCTCCCTTGTAAACTAGCTTTCCATTTCAATCCTAGAATTGGGAAGTCTAAGGAGGACACCCCTGGCTTATCTCCCTTGTTTGAGCTAGTTTTAGATCTTGCCACAATGGTCCTGAAGGAGGGGGCGCTAGTCCTCTCTCTCAACACACATACTTAAAACGAAATAGTAAAAATACCCATAGACTAAGGAAGAAACCACTTACAAGTAGAAACCCTAACAATGAAGAAAATGTTGCATGTTTGAATCTCTCCCTCTCAGATTATATTTGTTTACTATATGGTATCCAATAAATTGAAAATCGTTGCACTCCACATTTTTCACGACAACTACTTCATTACTTGGTATTGAAAACAAATGATAAATGTAGTCATGTTGGGTTTCTTTATTTTCAACTTACAACTACAATTTCCTCAATATGCACAACACCCTTACATGAAACATATTCATAAATATCGTGATGAAAGGTTTCAGTCAAATTATTAGCTTCTTCTTCTTTCTATTCATCATTATCATTGCCAGTATTATATGGTATTGTAGGGACACCCCACCATAATCTCTTTGATCTGAAGAGCGATGTTCATCTCTTTGATTGAGAGAAGAGCCATCATTGTCTTTCTCTCAGAGACTCCTTGAAAGCAATGTATGTTCATTTTCAAGTATGTTAGCATTGATTCATTTTAATGGAAAGATTTTAAAGTTGTATTGTATATCCATTTTCATATTAAGTTAGTATCAATTCATTTTAATGGAGAGATTTTAAAGTTGCAAACCTTATTGCAAATCCATTTTCGTAGTCATTTGGATTATAGATTTTGCAATAAACAATTCAAATTTTTTAATGACAGTCAAATAGGTTACTCATATCCATCAAATTCAAATTTCCGAATAAGTAAATAAAAATATTTTAAAGTTGTGAACTTAATTGAAAAATGTAAATTAGATATATGCAATTTCAATTGATCGAAAAACACTATACTAACACTCCATTGAAATAATAAAATTTAGATTGAAGTTTCAAACAAAGCATTCCATTGATATAAGAATATAATAAATTTTGATCTTGAAACATTCCATTGATATAAGGATCATTATATTATACTCTCGCCTTAATCAAAATTTACTAAATTTAAATTATTGTAGATTTTTGAATATTTTAAAATTTCTAAGGCATGTAGGGTTAACTTTTTGGAATATTTTAAAATATGCAATCAAATAAAGATAGCCACCAAATCTCTGTCAATCTGAAAACTCGGAAATCTCCAAATTAACTGGTAGTCGTTAGATTTCTAGATAATCCAAAATTTGTGACCTAGATAGCCACCAAAACATTGCTATTCTCAAAACTTGAAAATATCAAAATTACTACTATTGCATTTGAAGTTAAAATGTGAATATGTTGTAATGTAAATAAACAATACAATTTACCTAGGTTCCCTGCGATTATCATTAGGTTTTGCGTCATACTTTGGAAATTGATGATTCCTATATTCCTATTAATCAATTGTACATGTTATACTTCTAGATAGATTAACCTTGAATAAAACAATTTTGATTGTAATGCTTAATGAATACCACTGCCGTCCTGCTCACTTAACTGAAGGAAGATGAGTAAGCTTTTCACTAATAACTGTGCCATTATCTATGCTTGTGGCCTATGATAAAAGAACATTTTTGCAAATAGAAGTAAAATTAGGAATAGGTAGCTCCTAGACCAACTTTTAGTCTGATGAAGGAGAGCATGAGACACCAAGGGAATATGAGCGGGGAGTTGTTGCGTATTGCTCAAATGACAAACAAGTAAATTGAAATGCTCCATTTCACAAACTTACACACCTAATACAAGCTTGTGCCATCTACAAATTTCAAAATTTACAAAATTAAGATGAGGGATGAGCTAAGAAATTGAAATCGATTTGTAAACCTTTGATATTGTTTGTTGGATGATGTATAAGACAAAGAATATTCCCATGAGAGCAAATATTAACCATTCATTTAATAAAAAAACAAATTTCTCCAAATCCAATTCCAATATAGACCACACCTATCAGTGTAAATATCTAATTCTATTCATGAATTAAAAACATCCTAAGCTATGCATATTCTAACTAGTGAGAATATATGTGTGTATGTGTGTGTGTGTGTGTGTATCTTCTTTTAATATGGCAAGAGAGTTATAAATGATTTCTCTATGTGAAAAATTGTGTCTCAATGCATCCTAAAAACCATAACTCTTTCTCCTTTATGCTTTAATATATTTGTTCAAACAAATGTAAAAATACCATTGTGCCTTTTGTAGCTCAACAACAACACTAAAATGATGGGTTTTTAAATTGCCTTTCTATTTACTTAAAGAGGTAATCAAAGGGTCAATGCATTTAATTGTCAACCCATGGTTTATATGAAATTTGTGAGCTACCATGCACTAAATATGCAGGTTGCACTTTCTTCTTTCATTGGTTGCTTCAATAGATGTAGTTTCAATAATTACCTTTATGGTTGGAGTATAATATTTTTTACATACTTTTAGCAAGATTCTACAAACTTAGGAGAGAAAATCACTCTGGCTAAAAGGAAATCAATTAAATATTATGTTGGAAAGGAATGTCATACTTGCAAAAAGGAAATCACACTTGCTAAAAGGAAATCATCTAACTATGCAGAAAGGAGATTTAACTAAATGTTAGAAATTAAAACCTAGTCCTTGTTAATATTATCACTATTGTTACTCAAAAGATCAAAAGTAACTATCATATCAAGCACATTCATTTGAAGGATTTTGCTATATGTATACAAATTTATAAACCCAAGCCTAAAAGATAATTGTGAATACTAGGATTATCATAATTTTAAAGCAATTGAGAATTCTGTTTTGCGAGGGAAACAAAGATTTATTGTGTGATAATGTTGTTTCTAGAACACCAAAAATAACTAGATCACACACAAAAGATTAGTCTATTGGAAAAGCAACGACACTTTAATCAAATGCTAAATGACAATTCAATTAAAAAAATAACAATAGTATTCTACTAGGAAAACTGAATGAATCCACCACTCTCAAAATGTAGCAAGTTTCAAGCATAAACTATTAATAATGAAATCCTATAAACCTAGCTAACACCATATCACCTATAATATTGGAGTGGGCCCTGCCTCCTCTAATAATGTGCTGGAAAGGGATACAACAACTACGAATTCACTTTATGCACATATAAAAATGTAAACATGAACCAAGCTCAAGTAAGTTTAATTACACACCAGTTTGAATGTAGGAAATGTCATTTTTAACATATTCTATCCATATCTCTACAGGGGCAAACGTTTTACTTTTATAGTGACCCCTAGATTATATGCTAAGACGATGTATACTTAAACATGCTTGAGAACCAATTGTTCTCAAGTCATATTAATAATTATTAGCAGAACATTATTTGTTTACTTTACACTATGACACAAGTAGTTTTAGTTTCATTGACCCACGACTAACTATTAACTAATTTAAACCTTATGACATCAAAGTAGATCACATCTGCATGCCACATGCACACTCCAATTTGACAAGATTCTCTTTCTATAAGTCTTAATTATGTTCCACAATCCTTATCACTTTTCTTTGTATATCCTCTGACTTGATAGCTTCAAAATCAAAATTAGCTAGAAGTGTGACTCCAACTTTTCTTTAACGTAGTGGAAACACTTTCCGCAACATTAGGGTTATGTAGCTTCCTATAACCGACTTGTAGCATAAGCAAACCACAACATCATGCGAGGATTCATAAGTATGTAATCTTCCCTAGTTATCATCAAATATGTAATAGAATGTGACAAGATGTAAATTAATAAGTACCTCATGCAGAAATAATTTAAGCACAAAAAGGGAGAAAAGGAGGCTAGGAAAGGTAAGTGAAAATTATGTGGATGATGCCAAAACTAGGTAAAAAGGATGTTAATGCCAAGGCATATCACACACATGAGATACACATAATTTATAATTGGAGATCAAGTGATATCACATTTGAGGAAGCGACACTACCCCATAGGAATATACAACAAGCTAAATTGGAAAAGATTGAACCATGCATAATCCATAGAAAAATCATAGATATTGCAAACAAGGTTGAGTTGCGAAAGGAGTATGACATGTTGCACATATTCAATGTCATAGAAATGTGTACATACAAGGAAAGGGAGAGTGTTGTACTTGACAAAGAAAAAGAAGAGAACACTAAGAGAGATTCGAGGATGTAGATGTTGAAGAATAAGTTAGAAGAGATTAAACTAGCTCCATTAGAGAAGACATTCAAAACAAGGGGCATTGAGCACAAATAATACCTTGTGAAGTGGAAAGATAGGATAAAGATGACACATTGATTTATATAAGCATCATGAATTTTATAACGGGAAGGGCAATGCAAAAATTATGGGGTTGGAAAAAGAAAACAATATGTTTTCTCTATAAGATCCATGCAAGTGTATCTAGGAGTAGATAATATGCACCAAGAGATGTTGAACCAAGTAATGAAAGAAAGCACATATGCATTATGTGAGTGTGATAAATAAAGTATGCGTGGAAACATAATGATGCAACACAATTTTTTAGATGGATCATGTATATGACATCAACAAGGAATCAATGAAGGTGAAAGAGCATGTGGTAATTGGTGCAACATGCATGAAATCACATGACAATGAGCACATATTGATGCAACAAAAGGTGAGCAACATTACAAAGGCTTAGGCAAATGTGTTGAAGTAAAGTGCAATGCGCTAAATGACACTAAACAACTATGCATGGATTCAAAAAGGCAAAATGACTATTGAAGAGCCTATGATGTGTTTAAACAATATGACATATGTTACAATTTTGCTAGTCAACTTAACTAAAAAGCCTTGAAATGAAGGTCCTATAATAAGCTTAATAAAATATTTACAAAAAAAATCTAAAAATAAATAAAAAATTCCAAAATGATACTTTAACCTAAATTTATAAATAAACCACTAACCCTTAATTATAATCTATATTTTAGAATTAGATATATATTTTATTATACGATCATTCTCTAACATCATAAAATTGTAAAGTAAACTTAAAAAAAAACACTTAATTGTATTACCCTAAAATTTTATAATGATAACGTACCACACCCTAATTTTTTATCACAACCGTATTAATAAAAAATAACATATCACTGTAAAGTGATGTGTGGTTTGGTAAGTCACATGGGCGAAGCCTAGGTAGACCGAAGTTCAGGTAGACTGAAGTTCAAATCTCATTGAGTACAATGACCTGCTGTGGTGGAAGCTAAAGAGGCGAATTCCCCAATCCCGTCTTGGCGGCACGTGAGTCTGCGCTTACTAAAATCATAGGAACTTAGTATACCCGCCTTGTAGGTGGTTGGCTATGCTCTTGGTGTTATAGTGGTAGTTATGAAGATTGATCTTGAGTCTCCCATAAATTAGGCCTAACAATTACCAATTCACCATGTAGTAAAAAAAAAATAATAACATACCATATCCAAACAGTATTAATCATAACACTCTTGATAGTCCAGCATAACCCGTGAACTAAAGTGAGTGTTCAAGAGTAACATCCACTTTTTCAACCAGGGAACCTTGTGCCAAAGCTATGGTGATGTCATACTACATTATTGATGCTTTGCTGTAAAAATGCACATTTTACTTTAACAATTTGCTTTAAAATACAAAATCCATCAAAATTGAAAAACCAAAACTATCGTCCATCCAAATTGAAAACATCGAATCATCGTTGAAAACAAGCATGGTGGATAACGTTTACCAGAGGTCTTGTAGAGTCGCATTAAACAGTACAAACCATGTATATATATACGTGGATATGATAGGTCCACGTAACATCAACATAGATATAATACTTGTCCTCCGTTCCAGAAATGAAGGAGAATGGAACATAAACAAGTATGGGCATACTGCAATATCCCCCATGTCTGCACACATTGCCATTCATTCACCAGCCATCAAATAAAACCAAACATTTAAATTTATTACTGCGTCTGCAACACAGGTTGAAGTTGAAGAATTTCATAGGAAAACACCAGGGTATTCACTTTGTTAAAAAACAGAGTATTATCAGGTGTGAGAGCATAACGACAGATAATGTATTGGCCAAAACTGAATGTGGGTCATCTTCAGTTATTGAACTTCCTGGAGGGAAAATGGTGGTGGAACTTGTGGCCGCATGGAATGACTTGACCGATAGAATGAATCCTATTTCGTCCAGGTCCTCTGAATTGCTGTTGAAGGCTTTGAAGCTAACAATCCCTTTGCTGCAGAGCCTGCCATGTGGAGAAGATGGTCGTCCCCCACTCTCAAAAGCTCTTTCTGTGGCTTGTATCCTCGCTGATCTTCAGGTAGAGTAATAATCTTGTTTAGTTTCTAGAAAATGTGAAGTTGAATCTGATAGTATGCGTTTGTGTTGGAAAAAAGGGGGCCATGAGTTGGCTTTCAGTTGAAATTATTGATGGCATATCACTATCAGTTGTCAGGGATCTGGATGAAACCTGTTCTCTTTCTGATAAATACCACTAGCCCGTCACTACCTATGTGTTTTTTACAGGGGGATTCATTTTTTTCCAAGGACTTGCACTTGGCCTTGTTCTTAATGTACACTGTGTAGGTTCATTGCAATTAGTAACGAGATATTAGAAGATAACACATAATTGGCAGGGCGCATGGTCTTCGGAATTGAATCCCTCTTTATGTGAAGAAAGCTCACTTCATTTACTGTTTGAGCTCAACCCGCTTGATTGTTCATGTTGAAAGCATTTTGTGACATTTGTCAAATAATTACAATTATGATTTTTCCTTTTGTAACAAATGGTTATTCAATTTTTGTGCGCTCCAAATATGACCGGAATCAAACAAACACAACCCTTAAGTTCTTGAACACTGATGGAACAATAAGATTACTTGAACAGTAAACGATGGAGCACACGTTAAAACTACCTGCAGCGCATGGGTTTTCTAACATTGACGGAGCCAATAAGCCTATTTGAACAGTAAATGAGCAAGCAAAACTATCCGGTGTAATGATTGCTACCTTTAGCCACACTTTGGCTTAGGCCTTCTGTCCACCCCAAGCATATTTGATCTGATACCAGGTTAGGAATCAAACCCAGGACCTGCACCCAACCAACGAACTGCTTTACCCCTAAGATAGATTTAGAGGTGTGGATTGCTACCTCCAACACCCCCTCAAGTCATGCTTTGTCTCAGGATTGTTAGCCATAGGATTTGAACGTAAGAACCGTGTCTCCCCTTCCATTCAAATCACACTGTTGGTCAGGCATCCTAGCCAACTTAAGCCAACTCGATCTAATGCCAAACCCAGGAATCAAACCCAACTTATGCCCCTGGACCCTTTCATGATGGGCACCTTTAGCAGTTTCAGCTAAATGTCTGGATTACTTCCTCCAGCTCCCCCTCTCTTCACTCCTTGGCTCAGGATTCTTAGCATAGAATCAAACATGACCTGCCCCCTGCTAGCAGGTTGCTTTACCACTAATATGATAAGATAAGAAAACTTAGTTGATATCCAAGAAATGACCAGGAATGTAGGTCAGTGTGACTAAAATATACATCCAGTGTAAATACTTGAGTTACATGACCCTTCATGATGGGCACCTTTAACGGTTTGATTGAAAGGCATGGATTACAATCTCCAACAAACATTTTCGAATGTTGCCTAGGGAGTAACACTCAAGGCTGGTAAGGATCAGTAGATGAGGATTGCTTCATTCTTGTTCTTGATCCTAAGTGAAGATTCCTTGAAAAGTTAAAAATTCACATATCCCTAGCCATGTACTTTCAACGTCTTCTCCAATTGCTTGCTGTTTTATTCTGACTTGTGACTCTTGTAAAGCTTCTAGAGCTTCTTGAAAGCAATCCTAGACAACTTGAGTTATAAGAGTTGCCACAACCACATTTTAAACTGTGGGTAGAAGATAACCATGCATCTGCTTGGCTTGCATTAATATCATTCAAATTCATGTAGCCTTACATCCTAAGTTTATCAGTATATGTGTCCACATCTGGTTATGGATCTGCCAGATTTTTGGAAAGCTAGGATTTGGATATGATGGGTGTGAAAATTTGGATGCCCCAAATTTCTACTGCAGCGACTAATTATGTTTCTTCTATATGTTAATTACTGAACAAAATTATTTACTGTTTCCCATAGTAAACAACGAAACTAATACACTGTAGCCTACACCATTTAAATTTATAAGTGGAAACAAGAAAGTGAACAAGAAAGAAATACAACACATCTACACAGTTATTTTTAGACAAATGTCCCCGGAAAAACCCAATACGGGAAAACTGGTGCAACAGCTGAGGGTTTATTATTACGTAGTAGTAATTTCTAAATACAATCTTTGGATGCCTTCCTGGTGTTGAAGAATCTAGGGTAGTTAGCATTAGTAAGATTCTTCTAGACTTCATAACAATTTGTCTTAGCTTGATCTTCTTCTTATTATTAGTGTGTGTGTTTACTTCATCAAACTGCTACCAAAAACAAAGAGACAAGAACTCAAGAAGTTGACATTCTGCCAGGGCCAAAACCTCTCCTTCTTGGAGAGGAAAACCCACACGTAATTCTTCTTATAAAGATTCCAATTGACGAACACCAAGACCATGACCCTTGACCTACTAGGCCACTCCAAGACCAAGACACCAATCCTCTTCTTTGTCATTGCTGAGATCATCATCGCTGCTACTTCACTGAGGTCATCATTACTGTACCTTCACTGAGATATTCATCATAACAACGAGATCATTGCTGCTGCACCATTGCCACACCTTTACTGAGATCTTCAACTTGTAATTTTGTCTCTATCAGGATCATGACTATATCGAGATCATAATTGTGTCTGGGATGAATGCTGAGATAGATTGTGATAATGTGGGATCACCGAGATCCTTGTTATCACTGCTACCCATCCGAATTTACAGTCCTATACCCATACAAAATTCAGTCCTGCACCCATCCGAAATTATAGTCCTGCACCCATACGAAATTACAGTCCTGCACCCATACGAAATTTCAGAGATGTCTGAAATTTTGTCCTTCCGTGGTGACCCTAGCTGGGTATGTATAGTGGTTTTGTAAAGTTTTGTAGATGTTCTATGCTAAGAGCAATTTCACTTTTCTCACAACAATCATACAAGTAGTTAAGCAAAATGTAGATAGAACATATAAGCAGATCTTACAGAAGACAAATCAGAAACAGGAAAAATGTGTGTGTTCGTTTCGGCGGTCAACAGGATGCTTCAACCAGCAAAGTCTCCTTTGGTCAGCCAGCCAGCCCAGCATGTGTCACAACAACCCTCCAACCAGTAGATGACTCAACCCAAGTCAATTCGACAAAAGTCAACGCTGTCCTGAAAAGTCAACGCAGGGGCAGCAAGCTAAAAGTCAACACAGCAGCAAAACGGTCAACCCTTTGACCTCGATTTTTGTGTCAGGTAGTACAGCCTTCAAAAATCGAACCTTCCACAAGTTTTCAGCTTGATTGGACCAAGCATTGACCAAAGTCAACGCTGGTCAAACTTTCTGCGAAACCCTAGCAGTAGAAAATCGTACTACAGCTCAGCCGTACGGTCTGTCCTCTTCGTCCTTCCCACGTGTGGCTGAAATTCGTCCTCCAGGTAGCTCGTACTCTTTTAGGATGAGAGAGGAAGATGTGAGTTTTGTTGTGATGAAATTCTCTCCAACTTTTCCTGTATTTATATCCATCAATGAGGGTGTGTGACACATCTGTTGGGCATGTGAGCCTACATTACAAAACTGGGCGACCTTGCACATATAATTTATTAAGAATAATAAATTCAAAATATAAGTTCTGCTCATCGGATTAAGACTATTTTTATATGGATTTTACACCTCTCAGAAAGAGGAATCCAACAAAAATATTAGCCTCTTAATCTGAGCATCAGAACATGGAGTTTGGACCTAGTTGTCCAAATTTAACACTCCCTCTCAACTAGGGAGAACTCCATCTATTAGTGCAATCAACATCGAGCGTCATCCCGCCGAAACTTGCTTTGCTGGCTTCTTTATTTCAGAACAGAAGTGGGTCAGTCACAAAGACATCATCCCCCGACTGACATAATCAGTCCAGAGGTCCCAGACCTCACAAATCTTGATCCCAGATCAAGTGGTTGGACCATGCCATCCTAGATAGAGAGTACGGCAATCTATGATGCGTCCATCAGTCTTTGCTAATAGTCTCTAGCTTTTCCACACCTCATTGGCCAAATGAGAGGTACTTCCCATGAGCCCTGAACTCAATGGGTAGGATGCATACGGGGCACAGATAAATGAGTGGCGAACCAGCTCAATAATCACAAGGGTGGGGCAGAAGCATTATGAGTGCTTATAGCTCCGAGAAGCTATCCCAAAAGCCCCCCAGAGCTCCCAGAGCTCATCGTCCAACAGGACCCACATCATAGGGTCTTTCCACGACACCAAGACTCTCACGGAAGGTTAGGAACTTGACCTTCCCCAGGGGCTTAGTGAGAATATCTGCGACCTGCTCATCCGTTCCTATATGATCGAGCCTTACGGCGCCTCGCTGTACCATATCCCGGATAAAGTGGTACCTGATATCAACATGCTTGGATCGGTCGTGGAACACAGGATTCTTAGTCATACGAATCCCACTCTGATTATCACAGAGTATCACAGTGGTATCTAGCACATGTCCAAACAGCTCACTAAAGAGCTTCCTCAACCAAACTGCTTCACAACAGGCCATACTAGAAGCAATGTATTCGGCCTCCGCAGTGCTCAAAGCCACCGACTTCTGCTTCCTGCTCATCCATGAGATCGAAGCAGAACCAAGATTGAAACAACATCCAGATGTGCTCTTACGATCCACCACACTGCCAGCCCAATCGGCATCAGTATATCCACGGAGTATCACACTCCCGGCAGTGTATCTCAGCCCATGGTTTATCGTGCCCCGAAGATATCTCAAAAGATTCTTGGCACCAACCCAGTGAAAATGATGAGGCTCAACCATTTGTTGACTCAAAGTATTCACTGCAAAACATATGTCCGGACGGGTGTTCACTAAGAACATCAAAGCTCCTATGAGTTGACGATACTCAGTAGGATTGGCCAAGATAGGCCCTGCAGCGCTGCCACTCAACTTCTTAAAGTTGAGTTCCATTGGTGTCGACACGGACTTACAGTCCACCATCCCAAATCTTTCCAGAAGCTTCACAATATATTTTCCTTGAGAAAGGAAAATCTCTCCAGGTCTCTGCCAGACCTCCAGGCCTAGGAAATAGTGCATCAGTCCTAGGTCTTTCATCTCGAACTCAGCAGCAAGCTCCCTCTTACATTGATGAATGAGAGGGTCATCACCTGTCAGGAAGAGGTCGTCCACATACAGCACTAGAATGAGAGGCTTTCCTTCCACAACCTTGAAGTAAAGGTTTGGATCAGCATTGCTTCGAGTGAAGCCTAGCTTCATCAAGTAACTATCCATCCTCTCATACCAAGCTCTGGGTGCTTGCTTTAACCCATAGAGGGCTTTCTTCAACCTGCAGACATAAGTGTCTCGATCTTGAACTTCAAATCCCAGAGGTTGTTCTACATACACCTCTTCCTTTATTGCACCATGCAGAAAAGCGGTCTTGACATCCATCTAATGAAGACTCCATCCTTGCATAGCAGCAAGGGCTATGATGGATCGGATGGTGGTATATCATGCCACAGGTGCAAATATATCGTCATAGTCAATTCCTTCCTTTTGAGAGAAGCCACGGGCAACAAATCTTGCCTTAAACTTTTCAGCACTCCAATCAGATCCATGTTTAATCTTGTAGAGCCATTTAGCGGTGACAACAGATTTGTCCTTCGGTCTCGGGACCACATCCCAGACATCATTCTTCATAATAGCCTCATATTCTTCATGCATAGCATCCTTCCAGACTTGATGCTTGATGGCTTCCTCAAAAGATCCAGGTTCAGATTGTACAATAGTACTCATGGCAGCTAGATACCCTTGGTATCTACACGGGTTCTTGCTTTCTCGGAATGTCCCCCTTCCGGGACAGACATGACCCTCAGCATCTTCGAGGGTGTCCCTGAGCCATGATGGCCTCTTTCCTAGAGAAGGGGAAGGATCAATAGGTTCCATTGGCCCTTCAACATCAGGCATAGTCTCATCCTGGGGTTCTTCCAGATTTCCAGGTCTTTCTTCATGATTTTCTTCAGATCTAGGAAGATCTACTACTTTCTTCAGGGAAGCATCTTTGTCAAAAGTGACATCATGGCTTATCTCTACTTCCCTTTGACCAGGTACATAGACTCTATATGCCTTAGAAATCTCACTGTAGCCCACAAACATTCCTTTCTTCCCAGTAGCATCCAGCTTACTTCTCTTTTCTTTCGGCACATGAAAATAGACAGGACATCCAAAAATTCTAAAATGTGAGACATCAGGTTTCTTACCAGAGAAAACCTCTTCGGGAGTTTTGGAGTCCAAAGCGGAATGAGGGCATCGGTTTTGAATGCACACAGCAGTATTTGCAGCTTCTCACCACAGAAACTTTGGTAGACCCTGGTCACATAGCATGGCACAGACAGCTTCCACAATAGTCCTATTCTTGCGTTCAGCAACACCATTCTGCTCAGGAGTATAAGCAGTGGTAGTCTCCCTCTTAATGCCAGCTTCTCTGCAAAAGTCTTTGAACTCATTTGACTCATATTCATTGCCATTGTCAGTCCTCAAAATCTTGATCTTCTTTCCGGTCATATTTTCCACCAAGGCTTTGAAGGTACGGAACCACATGAAAGCCTCTCCTTTCTTCTTCAAGAAGTATATCCAGGTTTTGCGAGAGAAGTCATCAGTAAATGTCATATAGTAAGAACATCCCCCCAGGGATGTTACAGGCAACATACCGGAAAGATCAGAATGGACCAGTTGCAATATCTCAGATGTCTTTGTGACATTTGAGGGGAAAGGTCCCCTTGTATGTTTTCCTTCAGCACAGCCCTTACATACACCTTCATGATTATTTCCAAAATCAGGCATCCCTGTCACCACCTTCCTTGCTTCGAGAAGAGCCTTGTAATGAAGGTGTCCAAATCTTCGGTGCCATAGTTTGGTTTGACGGATAGTATCACAGGTCATAGCTCCCAACGGACTTCCTCCAACCTGGTAGAGTGTACCAACTCTACAACCAATTGAGATAGCTTCCTTGAAGCTCTTCTTCCACATGAGTACCTTTCCATCAGAGAAAGTTACATTGAATCCTTTGTCTTCCATGGCAGATACAAACACAAGGTTCTTCTTCAATTTGGGTACATAGAGTACATCTTGTAGACGGAGGACTTGTCCTTGAGACAAGTGGAGGGTCACAATCCCGGTCCCTTTCACAGGATAAGTGGCATTATCCCCAAGGATAATTTCTAGATTAGTATCCCTTTCAACCATGTCAGAAAGTGCTTCCTTGAATCCGGTGATGTGTCTTGAGGCCCCACTATCGATTAGCCAGACATCCATAGTGTCGGGCGGAGATGCAGCTGAGAGAGCAGATACTAGAATATACTCATTTCTTTTATCAACAACATTAGACTCCTCATACCTGGTATTTCTGGTCCTTTTAGAAGGTTGATTGTTTCCTCCAAAGTGAGCCTTCCTCTTTCCTTTGGATTTGTCATTTCTTCGATTCCCATTCCTTCGGGTGTTGTTGTTATCGTCACTA
>APFE031255359.1:0-10683 GCA_000404065.3 Pinus taeda | reverse complement strand
CGGGCTTATGAGGATCCCACATATAAAATTTGGGACAATCACCCAGAGGATGACAATTTGGAGGATGGTATTGTACATCTTGAAGAAATGGAAGAGGAACTTATAAGGGATGAAGATGAAGCAACTGCAGCAGCCATGCCACCTCCACCTCCACCATCTACTGGTAGCAGTGCTCGAGTTCCGAGTCTTGTTCCTTTGTTGTCGCCACCTCCATCTACACCCTCACGTGGAGGGCATGTGCCTTCTAGTTTTGGTCGTCGGTCTATGCGGGAGACTCCTAGAAGACCACCACGACCTGCTTATACTCCTGGAGACTCGCGTGGCAAGGGTCACATGTAAATTTACAGTTTACTTGTCTTTTCTAGTTTCTATTAGTTTTCAACTTTTCATAACTGTTGAGTCTTGATGTTTTTTGTAAACAATATATGACTGTGACAATGAAAATTTGAAGTTTGAAGTTGGCAATTATAACTCATTGGTAATGATTGTGAATTATGAATATGATGCTTCGTGAAAGACTAAAGTTGTTTCATTTCATTTCATTATTCATGTTTCATTTTATAACATTTCACTTCATGTTAACAGTTAGAAGTTAGAACTTAGAAATATCTAAGATATTATTTCTTGTAATGGTTAAACTTAGCTTACAAGTACAACTTTGGTGATCAATGATGATCAATGATGATAAATGTTATATATTGAATTTTCAATTTTGAAAGCTTGAAGTTGAAACTTTAAGATTGAATTTGACGAATCATGATTCACGAGATTCAATATGTTGTAGTTGTAATATGTATTTTACTAACTTGTGGACATGGTTGATGAAGATTATAACTTCTAGATGATATGGTTCAATGACCAATCTATGTTTTTTTTTTTTTTTTTTTTTTTTTTTTTTTTTTTTTTTTTTTTTTTTTTTTTTTTTTTTTTTTTTTATCTAATTCATCATTCTACATGTTTTCTTGAACAATATTATCAAAAATTAAAAATATAAAAAATATATATATTTTAAAAAATCGCTTCGAGATTCACTCCCAAACGGGGAGCTTTTGAAAATGTTGCTCCTGCTCCCTGCTTTCGCTCCCGCTCCCAAGTAACATTGCCTTCACTTTAGCCATTTAACCCCATTATAAAACACTGGTCTTGTATTCGCTGGTTGGGGTCATCCAAAGGAAGCTACCCATAGCCCTTTTTGGTAGGAGTTGGGTTTAAAGAGTAGGGTCTTAGGTGAAGGTGATAGTGGGCCTCTGTCTTGTGTGCGTTGGCCAAGCAGGATTGTACATGTCTTCCATGATCCCTATCAACAGGAGTGGTAATAGGACCATTTCGAGTGATAATACTAATGTAGAGGGACAAATGATTCAAGCCAAGGTAAAAAAAAGGTGAAATAGAGCAAAATCTACTTTATTTGGGCACTAGGGTTATGGGAAGAGCTTGCCTTTGTGTAAGAGCATTTTTAAGTGGCAAGCATAGTTTTCAAAACCGGTCTTGCTAGCCGGTTACTGGTCTAACCGGCCGATTAGCAGACCCACCAGTTGAAACCGGCCAAAAAACCCGGTAAGCAGGCCCATTTCTCCATTTTTTGACAAAAATCGGTCCTAACCGACCGGTTTATAGCAAACCGGCCGGTTCCATCCTAAACCGGCCGGGTAGGAGGCATGCCCACCGTGAGCTGGAAAAGCGACTTGCTGAGTGTGTTTTAGGGGTTTTGGGGGGAAATGAAGGGTTGTTTCCCTCCAAAAACGCCCTCTCCAAGCCTTTAAAAGGAGCTCACCTTCTTCATTTGCCTCACACACCTCATTTGGAGTTTTTTTTGAGTTTGATTGGGAGCTTGGAGAGTGTTGAGTTTTTGCTGGAGTAGTGGAACAACAGAGTTTAAGCTAAGTAGTAGTCATCATGCCTCCAAAAGCCAGAGATACTGCATGGGCTCATTGTGATATGATTGATGGCAAAATGATATGCAAATATTGCCAAAAGTCCATTCAAGGAGGGGGTATTAACAGGTTCAAGCAACACCTAGCTGGGATAGGAGGCCATGTAAAGCCATGTGGAGCACCAAATGAAATAATAGGGCATATTAGGGTAGAATACCTTCAGAAGTTTGAGACTCAAGTCGCTGAACCAATAGAGAAGTTTGTGACTGCACAGTTTGGGAGTCGAGACTCAACCAACTGAGTTTGATCATGATGACTCATGAGACGTTTCAAGTGATAATGTTGATCACTATTATCATATATGTAGACTTGAGTCTTGTAGTAGGCCACTGGCCCCATAGTTTGTAGGCTTTGTTTTTGCACTCTAGAGGCCATTTAGAGCCTCATTGCTCATGTATTTTGTCGATGATATGTATTGCACTCGGTGCCATTTTGATATATTCACGTTTACATGGTATATAAATGAGCAATCTTTGCATATTTTGTCTCTATTGGCTTGGAATCATGGTTTTAAATCTTAAAAATAGTTTTTTCATTAAAAATTAATTATTTAATGTATTCTTCTAAAACCGGTTCGTTTAGACCAAACCAGTCCCGGTTAGACCGATTCCGGTTGGTAAATCGGTTCATTAGGTGGACCGGTCCGATCACCGGTTCCGGTTTTAAAAACATTGGTGGCAAGGAAAAAAGGAGCAGAGGGGAACATATGATATCTGGAAATCAACTTAGCTATATTTATCAACTTTAGTTCTAGGTGAAATTGGACTCTAAAAGCATGTAGCATTGGATGGACTTGAGGTGCACATGCCTTAGTCTAAAGACAGGAGGGCTGGAGATTCTATGAACAAATGATAGGCTAAACATAATTGGAACAGAGCTTTGCATAATCTTTTAGGATGTATACATCACTCTTATGAAATAGAAATGAAGTCTCCTTTCAATTTGCTTTATTTTGCAAATTATTGGTTAGTGTATATGGGAGAATGATATAATGTTTAATTGGTAAAAGTATCCATAAGGTGCTTTGTTACAAATGAGTTTCTAAGCCTCTGGCACATTGTTTTTTCATGATCCTATTTTCTCTTAAGGGGTTTCTCTCTTCGGATTTGGAAAGTTTATTTCTATCACTTAAAGTTCTCAAGATGTAATTAGTGTTTTTCATCTGAGTTTTGATGCTGAAATAGTTGTGGTTTTGGAAGTAGACAAAGTTATCCGTTTGCGAGAAAAGCTATATGATGTATACTATGCATTTGTGTAACAGCCCTCCCAGCCAGTTCTGCTAGGCTAGGCTGAACTGGCTGGGTAGAGTTGTTTACAGTTTGGTTCACAAACAAAGCATTAAGCTATTGACATTGGGGAGATACTGCTAATAAGAGTCCAAATGACAATATTTTCCCCCTTTTTTGTTCAAAATGCTCTATATGTTTTAAAAAAAATCAATATGTACATCAAGATCAACATATCCAGCCAAATGACAATAACCCTTTTATTTATCAGAATTGTGAGAAAGAATGCATTGGTCTAAATAATTGTAAGTGATATTAAAAACAATATTGCCTTGATGGTTGAATAGCAGTAGGAAAATTCTCTTAACTGATGGTGTTACAAATTCTCTTAACAGATCATGTCGCTCACTGTATTTCCTATGTTTTTGCACATTTCTTAGGGTATGTCTTGCGGCAGTTGTGCAACATCTGTCAAGCGTATTTTGGAGGGTCAGGTATGTGCATGGTTAGTCTCTGAAGGCTGGTTCTCCTTTTGTGCTAACTAGTAGTAAATATTGCATAACTACAGTGACATGGAAACCTCAAACGGTTGCTTTAGGCATTTCATCCTCAAAACAAGTAGACAATCATCTTCTATAAGAGAGTGAGGAATCTGATAAATTTGGAATGACCATTGTTAGCCCAAGTGGGTTGCTTTGTTATGTTTTATCTTGTAGTTTATTCTATATTGAATGACTTACACATAGGGTCAATGGAGGTCTTACTAAAACCTTTTTCAACAGAAGAAATGATTCTTATTAAAAATACAAAAATGCACACACTACCTCACTAAGAAAAAAGTGTAAAAGACTCTTGAAAATTTCTATGAACTTTTCTTTTAACATCAAAATTTACAATTAGAGAGAAGCAATATTATTTGGTATATTTTAAAATAGAAAAAAACGTGAACATACAATTAGCTTCTATATATAGAGCAAAATAGAAAGACTAGGGGAATTGCATTTTGTAATCTGTAATATCCCGATGCAAATTTTACGGAATATTGCTTCAAAAATTTAAGCCGTCAATTCCATAAACAATTTACACCAATTGGGCCATAAATTTAACGGCAAAAACTAGAAAATATGAACTGCAACTGAAAATCAACAAGATGCACATGCAGTGGAACTCAACTGTATTTTATTAATATAAAATATGCTAATACAAGAAACTGGAAATGGCTGAGGTGATGGCCTCAAAAGATCTACAATAATGCTGCAATTGGCCTCCAAAATAAATTGATTTGATGACTGCACCTGTGAATTCTGAGTGAATTCACCAAGGGGAAATATGGGTTCTCGCCCACTCTCACCGAATCACCCGAGGGTTTTTCGTCCTGGGGCTACTAAAGTAGAGAACTGTCCAATCCACACCAAAGACAAATTCTGAAAACCAAGATGTACCAAATTATCTCCTCTTCCTTTTAAAGGACCAATAGATAGATCTCCAATCTTCTAGAAGTATTTTATTTTATTATTATTCTAGAAGCTTTCCCTTGACTTCTGTTAGAAAATTAGAAAGGCAAAAAGATTCTCTTATATTGATAATTACTTGTGATATTCTTGTAGTCTTATTATCTTCTCTTTATGTTCTTCTTTTAACTTTGTTTCATCAAGCAATCATCAATTCAAAACATGAAGACCAATGATACCGGATGTAGGCATTCAGCCAGGGCTAAAAACCCCTCTCTAGGGGAAAACCCAATCAAACTCTTCCACAAATCAAATTGAGATAGACCAAGACCTTAGAAGTGACATAAGACTCTTCTTACTCCACCAAATAAACCCTCAAACTGTTCTTCTAGACTCCAAATATCACCTGCAACAATACTGCATCCAAGACAAAATTTTGGCCCAGCTTTAGCACTGCAATTTCGACCCTTCCAGCAACCCAATAGCTTCGCACGTGTGAGACAAAGAGAGAAAATTCGACTTCTTTTGCTTGACAAAGAATTCCTTCTCCTTCACTAGGGTTTCCTTCCTCTTCCTTGAATTTCACACCCTTTTTACTACTTCCAGCTACTGCAGATCGAAAGTCTTGAGTTGATTCTACAAATGAGGTCGAATAGTTGCCAATATATAGTGAATCTGTGAGGTCGAATTCTCTTGATGAGGCCGACTTGGTGGAGGAGGCCTAGAAGACCTAATTTACATAAAAATAATTTTCTTTCTTGATTCAAGAAGCCCGAGAGTGGTCTATTGCGTTATGACAAAGACAAGGACTCTTGACACAAACCCTAGAAGCCTGCAATGGAGGCTTTGACCTATTATTCATTGACCCAAGCATGACATTCATGCTTTAATAAGTCAATTTCTTTTATAATAAAATTTCTTTTTTCTTTCTTTTGACTAATACATTACATCATGACTCAAATATAATTATGAAGATCGACACTAGTTACATTCTTCAACACTCCCTCTTAACTAGGGAGGTATTCATATTACATATATACAATGGTACACGGAAGATCTCAAAATGATATACTCTATGAAGAGTCACAGGCAGTGCTACAGATTAGATACTTGACCAAGGTATTCTAATCGGGTGGGTTTAAGTTGTACTCAAGCTTTAGCCACTCTAGGTACCATCAGGCTTTTAAGCTCTATCACCAACCCAAGGAGCTAGGTGCGAATCCAAGGTCGGAGTTCCATGACCAACGCCACCCTCCCTACTTCGGGATCTAGACATCAACACATAGGTCGACCAAATGTTGTGAAATTTCAACTATTGCAACAATTGGAAATTATTCTTCTAACTGTAAATTAATTAACAATTTATTTGCCCACACAAACAGTGAATAATTCACAACTGCAATTTTCACCAAATAAAATACCGTGGAAGCAAAAATAAGAACTGAGAAATACACATAAAAATTGACACCGTTATTTTGGACAAAAGTTCCCGGAAAAATCCAATGCAGGAAAACCAGTGCAACTGTGTGAGGGTTTATTTTATTATCCAACAACAATATTCTGAGTACAATAATTTGGGTGCTCTAATGGCCATCCAATATGAGAGAAATACAAGCAAAAATCTAGTGAGGATTTTTCCTCACCCTAGAGGCAATCCCGGCTCAATCCAACAACTCAAACTGCTGCTCCTCCAACCTCTACGCAGGCCTCTGCGTTGCCTCTGTGCAGACCACAAAATGTACTAGCTGGTGCAGGCTCTTAACTGGCTTTGATTGGCTGCAACTCAACTAGAAGTGTCTCTCCAAGCCTTTGGCAATTTTCTCCTGCCTCCAGAGACTGAAACGACCCCCTATCTCTACTATACAAATTGCCTCCACGAATGCTTGCACAAGGCTCTACGCAAATCTTCTATGGCTGTTGCTGCCTCTCTACGAGATACTCTCCAGAATTGGAAAACTATCCTTCGGATGCTACTGACCTCCTCTGGCACCTGTTACTCACCCTTTGGATAAATCTCCACTGTTGAATCACTGCTGGATCTCTGCGGTTGGGAAAATCGAACTGCCTGGGCAACTGAGTATCTTCATTGGTGTATCCTCCATCTACCCATCGACCTCCTCTTAAAATCTCCAGTTGGGACTCCAACGACCAAGATTAAAGCATAATCGATGGCTGAGATCATCTCTGGATCAATCCGTGTGAGTTTCTAGATGATTCACACCTTTCTCAATTAATACTAATTAATTAACCCCTTTTCCTAAGTTTAGACTTCGGAAATATTTAAAAAATAGGCTAATAATCTAATTGAGACACTTCTAGGTGGAATTTCCAGAAACGATTTTTGGTTTATGGAGAACTCTTATGTTTTAGTCTCTCCACAAAGTTTTGAGACTAGAACACCTATGATGCTACAAAAACTAACACTCCCTCTTAGCGAGGAAGGTGTTCTAGTGCTGCACTACTGCAACAACACCCTGTCTCTATATCATCCTCTGTCATGTTGCTAATGTTTGGTCACTGTGAATGCCTGCTATTGTCCATCAACCACTGTGCAACTCCGATGTTGCATCTGTGCTGCTGCTGACACTGCTGTACTGCTGCCAACTCTGCATTTGCACTGCACCTCCCTCTCAATTGTTGCTGCTGCGACTGCAACTGAGAAGCATCCAAAATATTTTGTTCCTGCTACTGAAACAAGGTCTCCACCATACCCATCTGTTCTCTGAAATAGACGAACTTAGTTCTTCCTAGAGCTTTCGTGAGTATATCTGCACCCTGCTCATCTGTGGGAACACATTGTAGTTGGACCGCTCCACGCTGCGCACAATCTCTGATGAAATGACATCGAATATCTATGTGTTTCGACTTGTCATGAAGCACTGGATTCTCAGAGAGATTGATGCAACTCTGGTTATCATAGTAGACACTGGTCGCCTCCGTTCTCTGTCTGAACAAGCTTACCAACAACTTCCGAAGCCATATTGCTTCGCACATAGCTGTGCTCCCTACCATATACATTGCTTCTGTAGAGCTCAGTGCTACTGACTTCTACTTCCTGCTACACCAAGAAACCATCCCTGATCCAACGCTGAAGCAGTACCCAGAGGTACTTTTCCTGTCCACTGAACTACTTGCCCAATCTGCATTTGTGAACCCACATAATCTGATGTCATCCCCTCGGGTATATCTCAACCCATACTCAATTGTGCCACATATATACCTCAAAATGTGCCTTGCTGCTATCCAATGTATCCTCTTCAGTTCCATCATAAACTGATTGAGGGTGTTGGCTACGAAGGAGATATCTGGCCTAGTGTTGACCAGATACATGAGAGAACCGACGAGTTGTCTATGCAAGGTGGGGTCAACATCCCTGTCATCTGATGCATCTATTTTCTTCCAGTTGGTAATCATGGGCATAGACATGGGTCTACAATCTCACATTTTGAATCTCTTCAGAATATATGTAGCATACCTTCCTTGCTCAAGGAAGATCTCCTCGTCCTTTTGCCACACTTCCAATCCTAGGAAATAGTGCGTCAAACCCAAATCCTTCATATAAAACTCTGCTTCCAAGTTCCTCTTGTAGTCCTTTATGAGCCTTGATGACCCTGTCAGGAAGAGATCATCCACATACAATACTAGGATGAGAGGCTCACCCTCTATCATCAAATAGTGAAGGTTGGGATCTGCGTCACTCTTGATGAATCCCATCTACTGCAAGTAGCTGTCAATTTGACCATACCATGCTGTGGGAGCCAGCTTGAGCCCGTATAGAGCATTCTTTAGTCTGCACAAATGAGTGTACCTCTCATGAGTCTCGAAGCCCTCTGGCTGTTCTATGTACACCTCTTCCTCTATCACCCTGTTCAAGAATGCTGTCTTGAGGTCCATCTGGTGAATTTGCCACCCCATCTGAGCTGCTAGAGATATAACTGACCGAATAGAAGTGTATTTGACAATTGGATTGAAGGTCTCCTCATAATCTATCCCTTCTTTCTGTGCATACCCTTTGCCACAAATCTAGCCTTATACTTCTCCACGCTGCTGTCTGCAACATACTTGATCTTGTAGATCCAACGAGAACCTACAACTGACTTGTCCTGATGCCTTGGCACCACCTCCCAAACATCATTCGTCATGATAGCATTGTATTCTTCCATGATGGCATCTACCCACACCTGATGCTATGCGACCTCCTGAAAGTTGGAAGGTTTTGCAACCTGAGCCACCAATGCTTGGTACTTGTCAGGCTGTCTATGCTCTCTCTTGTTTGTCTTAAGAGCTCCAATGAACTCCTCTACATCTCTCAATGTCTGACAAACTTCTTTGTTGGTTCGACCACTAGTGGTGGGAGGTTCAACCAACTCCTCCTCATCCTGCGTTTGTTGCTTCGTCTGCTGTGATCTTGTTGGGTCCTTTGCACTTGAGGAAATGCTAGTACTAGTCACTGTACTAGATCCCTACGACTGTCCCACTGGCAGTCCCACTAGCTTCCCCTGTGGTTGCCCCTGCTGTTAGAGCAATGGAGCTTCAATTGGCTGATTTTGATTACCTGGAAGCATCTCACGGGATCTCTTGAAAGCTCGGTCCTCCTTGAACTTCACGTCCCGTCTCACTACAATCTTCCTATTGCTAGGAATGTAGATCATGTATGCCTTTGTGGTTTCGCTATATCCAATGAGGAACCCCTTCTCTGCAGTCTGATCTAATTTTGTGCCTGTCAGGCTGTCTGCGCTCTCTCTTGTTTGTCTTAAGAGCTCCAATGAACTCCTCTGCATCTCTCAATGTCTGACAAACTTCTTTGCTGGTTCGACGTGTTGACCCTACGGCCTACACCTACCTACAAGTTAGTGAGAAAAGCCTTCAACCCCACAAGGTGTGGTTGGTGGTAGGGAACTCAGAGAAGGGGCTATCACACTAATCCTGACTCTTTCCATTTGAGCTATCTCCTAGGTTAGCTATAAGGGGGGTGGTCCCTAATGAAAAGTTAAGTTAAAAGATGTGACTTTCTAGGAGAGTGTTATAGGGAAAATGGATTACTTTTAAGGATTTATGAGCAAATATGAAGTGAGCAACTTGAAATAACAATGCCAATCATTAATATGATTAAAAACCATAAAACCAGTGCCTTATAAGGAATTTGCTAAACAATTTAAAGATATATTGCTCAAAGTAAAATGCAATGCTCTCAAAAGAGAAAACAAAGTCACCTTGAAATGTAAATAAGAATTGTTAGCACAATATATGTAAGATACAAAATGCTTTTGAGATAATCAATTTTATAAATCAAAACATGTGAAACATATCTTGCCAAAACCCAAAAATTAGTAATTAACATGGAAATGTAAAAGAAGGGAAGTGCTAAACCAAGACATCAATATGCAATTAGACTTGAAACATGAAAAGAAAACACTTGTTGGAAATGATTACAATACTTGCTTTTGGAATATACTTTGGATATGAAAACTCAAACCATCAAGAGACAAGTAAAGTAAATGTAATGGAAAGTGCTCTTCGTTAATTTTATTAATTAGCTCTACAACAAGATTACAATTTAACTCTTCAATCCTTAGACCTCACCCTCCCCCAATGATATGGATCTCACAGTGAGGAGTCAATAGAGGAGTTGAAGAACCCTAAGATGTCTACTTCAACCAACTTATGTTGGAGGTAAAATTTGATGAGGCTTGGGGCCTTTCTACACTAAAATGCCTAGATGAAATGCAAATTGTGTTAATTCCCCAAATTAAAATAATGATACATCAAATGCTTCAAAGAGATTGATTTGCAATGCTTGAAAATGAAATAGTGTTAAACATAAGTTGCAATTATAACTTCAACTGAAGGAATAAAATTAGCTTACAAGTGTTGCATGTGTTTCATCAATGAATTAAAATGATACAAAGTAATCTGCTTGAAAGTAAATTTTGTTTCAAATAGACAATGACAATAAATTGCTCCAATATTCAAGATAACAATGTAGCATAAAATTGAAGCATGTATTCAAGTGCTCATGAAACAATTTACGAAGGTAAATGGAAACGAATCAAAGTTTGTTAAGAATATAAA
>APFE031255354.1:0-11706 GCA_000404065.3 Pinus taeda | reverse complement strand
GATGTCTTTCTCTCATTTCTAAAGCTTGTTTTGAAGAGCTGAGGTTTGAGACTTGCTTAGGAAGCTGGCATAGGTGGTGATAGACCCATACCAACTGCAAATGATCAAGGTGACGATATTTTCGTGTAACAGGAACTATGAAGACCTACCGCAACTCATCACTAGCATACAAGCTTTCCATGCACAAGTATTCAAAAGCATGGAGGTTATAGTGCACATTCATACAATCCCATCACTTGGGACTCTCACTCAGGTGATGACCAAGAAGCAGGTCTGAAACAAGCTTGAATTGTACTTCCACAAGTTCATGCGCATCGCCACCAGTGCAGACTTGCCTATCAGTGTGGACATCATGCACAAGTACATTGCTAGTCCGACCACACTGAAGACAATGATGTGCATGCTCATAGACAAGTTGGATAGAGGAGCCCAACTAGTGTACCCAGATTCTATGGAGGCAAGGTTCAGGTTTTAGACGGATGTCACAGAAAAAGACACAAACACTCTCAAGGACTACCAATCTTGGCATCAATATGTCACTATTGATCAACATGAGAATGTTGAGATGTTGGAATTCTATGGTTCTCTAAGTCTGAATGATGTCTACTTTGGTTTGCCCAAGCCATTGTTCACATGGGTACATGTGCATTGTAATGTTGAGTCATGTCAAGTGTAAGTCAAGCGTCAAGAGTGGATGTAACAGTCAGAGTAGGTGAAGAGTCATGAGGGTAATCGAATGGTCACAAAGGGGAATGTCAAGGGTCACTCCACCCTTTGCTATAAATAGTCCCTCATAACTCATTGTATAGGATTTTGGTCAGCCAATATTCTTCTAAGACTATCTTGAAGAGGGCTTGTACAGTATTATAACGTGCCTTGGCTTCTCCATTGCACTGAGCTAGTACATCTCTTTGGAGGAGCAGGCGGATGTGGCTGTAACATTCCACTATTAGGGCTAGCAGGTTTACATGGATGTATTGTATGATTGTGACTTACACTTCTTTATATAATAAGAGCCAACACATTTTCATGCATATTTTGTTATTGTAGTTGGACTTCTTTGGTTGCTTTAATGATATGTGTTGTTTAAATTACGTACTTGTGTATGAATTGATTCACATGAAATTATATGAATCTTGTTGTTAATGTGTTGCATATGTTGTTAATGTTGTCACCGTCTGTGTCGACTACTCTGTCAGACATCAGACAAACCTTTCACTTGAACCTTGCTATAACAATTGTCGCACTCATCTTTGATTGATCCGTGAGTGTTGTATGTGTTATCTTACCTTGTATGATGTGACTACTGCATTTGAGTGGATTGTTGCCCCAGAAGTTGTGCATGTCCTTTGTGTTGTGTGTTCCTAGCCAAGTTGGGATTGATCCCTTTAACCTAGAACTCACCTTCACCTCCTTCCCCTTTCGAAGTGTTGAAACCTCTCATACACCTTCCTTGACTCACTGCATCAGTCACACCCTTGCTGCTGATAGAGTTATCCTACTTGCCTCTATCCAACACCATGACCAAGGCATTACCTTACGACCCATTGCTGGGACTCCTACACCAAATAGTCTGAGGTCTAATTGGGACTTTTTACCAGCGAGATCCCCTTGACATGTTGGCAGGTCCAACACCTCAACATTTCTGGTGCTATAAGGAGGTCCTGATGTCAAGCAGTGTCCTCTCATCCATTTTTGAACCTTTGCATATATTTCATGGAGTCTTGCGTTCTTCTTCTCTCGAGGTTTTTTTTGAATCGTGAAGATGTCTCCATCTCGGGGAAGATTTTCGATCTCTTGTCCAATCAGATGTATGATGGTGAAGGTGAAGTGGCCTGGCCTAAGCACTTAAATAAGTTTCTTTCCATGATTCATGAGGAAGATGAGTTTTCTGACGAACAAGCCTGTTTTTTGCTTGCATACACACTTTACGATCTCCATTTCATTGGGTGCTCAACCTACTGGTTGACACCGTGCACTCATTTGAGCACTTCTGTGATATTATTGAAGACATATTCTATCATTTTTAATCCAGACCATCTTGACCAGAAACTGTTACAATAATGGGGGGCTCCGCATGAATCCATTATTGATTTTTGGCAGTGCTTCTATGACTTGTAGTTTCAAGCTCCGAGGAACTAGATGAAGCTTTCTTATCTTTGGGACCGGTTCAAGTATTACCTTAAGAAATCTGCCCATCCCAAGAGGAAGCTTGATATCAAGCCTCACTTAACATTCTCCATTGATGGAACTGTGCATCTCTTGTGGGAGTGGGCACTGTCTCAACTGATTGTCTGCCTCCCTCTCATTCAACAACTACACCACTACCTAGTGATTTTGCGGATCATTCTTACACACTTGTTCATCCTTCACACTCTCCCAACATCAATCTACTCAATTTTCACGTAGATGTGGTTGTGAGTCCTTTGAGTTCTCATATGCATTCTTTTCTTCGAGATCCGTCTTTGCACTCAAGTGTTCCTCCAGATGATGAGGTCTTGTGTTCGTCCATTTCAAACTCTTCATTTGTTGTGAATGAGGAACAACCCACTGACGGAGTTGGTGTTTCACAACCAACATGCATTGTCATTCATGAAGAGTATGAGTGGGAGCTTGAACATCAATACTTGGCAAAGGATGACTCCCTTCCGCCCAAGCCCCCTCTGTTCTTTCCTAACCTCTTTGGTGAACCTGCCATCCATGATTTTGCATGTGTGTCTTCATCCACAGATGCACCCATTGTTGATCACTGGCAGGGCTCATCGGATGTTAGTCCATCATTCAACAACGGAGAGAATAAGCTATTCATTAAAGATCCACTTGGTCCTTCATCTGTCTTTTCGAGAAACACAAAGGAACAAAGGATGAGTTCGTTCGCCTTTCATCTATCCCTCTGTTTGATTCATTTGATCACGAGGATGTTGAAGAATTCATTGATTTTTCTGATCATGGTGGTCGTGATCCATTTTCTTCCAATTTTGATCATAATCACGAACCTATCGTAGTTAATATTTCGAAGCCACCAGTGTATAATGATCTACCCAATGATGAATTTGAGACACCAAAGACTATCAAGGCACTTCATCCTGAGCTGATGGTTATGTCAGGCCCTCACTTTCTTGGGGTTAGTCTCACTTCTGATTATCAAATTGTTCAATCACCCAAGGCTCCTCATCACTCATCTATATTCATTGAAGATCGATCTCACTCATAGATCACACTTCCTCCACTCGAACTGCACGATCTTATTGCTCACACATTGGAGGATTCTTACATTGCAAGACTCGTTCGCGACGCAAGTTATCTTTGTTTCTTTCATTTGCTTGCATGTGACAGTCAAGAGTGTGCTTATGCTTCAAAGTTGCATGTAGTGTCACACAACACCATGAGAAGTCCACGGACTGCCTGTCATGCACTTAAACTCACTTATGTCACGTGGGAACTTTGAAACACGAAGTGTGGTTGTCTTCATTATTGTATCTTTCTTGCTTGTTGGTTCACACAATTGGGTTGCTTGAGGACCAAGCCTTCACCAACATTGGAAGTACCACTTCACATGATTAGGCCCATGCACCATTAGTGTAGGAGTAGGTGTAGTGTTTGCTTTCAGTTGTTTTCTTGCCTGCTTGTTTTCTTATATGCTTTGTTTGCGTGTTTGTTTGCTTGCTTATTTACTTAACTGCTTTGCTTCCACTTTAGCTTTGGTTTCATGTTTGTTGGTTCATTTGTTTCATTCATAGGTTAGCCTTTCATGAAACCATTTATGAATCTTGAAGCGAGCTGGGTAAAGTACAAGAGGACTTGTATAGCTATCACTACTTGGTTATTTGTCATCTTGCCTCTGTATGATGAGCTTGTTACTCTTAGTCCATGATACGTCGAAGCAAAATGCATCCTGTTCGAAGTGAACCATGGTGTAAAAACAATGCTTGCACGCTAACTAGTGTCACCTTCTCTAGTCTATTATTTTTGGTTAACCCTTGTCAACTTAGTCAAGTAGAGTAAGGTGAAGGGAAAAACCTTAACAGGCACGTTAGAGATATAATAAACTACTTCTCTACTAGGAAAACCTCCTCTGCTCTCAATAAGTTGGGATCCCTCTTCCACCTTTGAAATGAATAAGTGCTATGCATAGTGAAAATGAAAATGAAAAAATGAAAAGTCAAAAAATTAAAAATGAAAACTAAACAAGGCGAAAGAAGAGAAAGGCTTCCTGTGTAGGGAGGTGATGCAAGTAACTCCGCTAGGATACTGACCAAGCTCGCTGGTAGCAGAGCCATGCTTTTGTTCCTATGTGACTCCACTAGGGTACTATCCAGGCCTGTTGGCAGTGGAGCAACACCAGAGATGAAACTAAGACTCTGATGACTATAATGTTTGTGCACCTACATACCTCTCAACCCCAATCGAAACAACTATGTTGCCTTGGCTTGGAATGTGTGTCAATCAACCAAGGGCTTGGAAAATGCTACATCTTACGATCAAGTTAGTGTGAAACCTAGACGAGTCGAGAATTGAACAATACTTCTGGAGGTGTTAGACTTACTTTTCACAAACAAGGTCTATATAGAGAGCTGGAGTTCTACCAGTGTGTCGCCAACTGTTGTAGCTTCTACAACCACCCTCCAATATTTTGCTTAGCCTGTTTTGGAGTCTCCATACCAACCTTACACAACACTTTGTCTTGCTTCACCAAGTACTCACGCTTAAGTGTTTTCCTCACACAAAGGCAGCCTGTCGATCACAGTTGATCCATTCCCCTCATAGGAGTCTTACCCGAACTTGGTCTAGTTGCAGGCTAAGCAGCTCCCCCTTGCAAATTGTGCATTTCTGGAGGGAAACCAACCTTCCCTCTATGAATTGCACAATCCTCTCTAATAGCTTGATGGGCTCCAAGATTACGCAATCTTGCCAGCCAACCCTCCCAGCAAGATTTGCACAAATTTGGGTAGCAGTCAGCTGCTTTTCCCAGAAATTGCGTAAACCTCCCAGGAAGTCAGCCCAACTCCCATCTAGGAATGTGCATTTTTCCCTAGCAGTTGAGCACTTGCATGCATGGATAATCCAATTGATCAGTTTCACTTGGGATCAGGGAAACTTGACTTGCACGCATGCATGAATTGATCTTCCTGAAATAGCAAGAGACAACATGCAAAAGGCATCCCATGATTCAGGGAGCTATTTTTTAGTAGACAGGGGTTACATGCAAAGTTGTTTTAGAAGTTTCCCTCCAAGTGTCACTTTTTCCTAGATTTGTGGCATGTGCATCATAAGACAAACTTATTTATTCAACGCATCAGAGCTCATTCATTCACATCGATCTTGGAGATTTGACATCTCACAACACAACCAAGACTCTTCGACACATCCGACTTAGCTATTCACGTGTAAGTGCCCTCGACTTGTCTTTTTCAGCATTTCTGTCATTTTTTGTGTATTTGCTTGTGTGAGTGATGTTTGCTTGATTTATTTGAATGTCTGATATTTTTTACATATATTATAGCTTGTCCTAGCCCTGTTTAATTTTTGATTGCTATCTCACTGTTGTCGCATGCATGACATGGTTTTGCACGGACGTTCGCCCAATTGGAAAACTGCCTCACCCACATGCATGTTGATTTGTCTGTTGATTCTTTCACTCATGTTTTTCATGAATTGATAATCATTTCTACTATCACTTAGTGTCACCATGCATCTCATTGTTTTACTTGCTTTTAGTTGCCCTTCGGCGAATCGGGACAACCTTGGCCTTGGCTTTGCCTTCACCAAAGCTACATTGTGCAATCTAGGGAAGGAAGGCGCACCTTCCTCTCTAGATTTGCTCATTCTTGACCAACACTTGCCTCCATGACTATTTTGCGCATTTCTGGAGGACAGTGGCTACTTGGCCCAAAAATTTGACCAATTTTCACCCTAGGCCGATAGTCCTTCCTAGCTGGAATTGCCCAATCCTAGTAGCCAGTTGCTTGACTGGATTGCACATTTCGCAGATCCAGCAGCCAGTCCAGCTTCCCAGACAGCTCATACTAACTTTTGTGTAGTTTTGGTAGCCAGTTACCCAGCCTCCCAGTGAAATTTGCGCAATATTTCTCATCAATTCCCCAGGTATGTGATGTGTCCTTCCCTTGATGTGCTTTGTTTTCACTAAAATATTTCTTGCCATGCATGCTACTTGATTCCATATCTTTCAGGTGTTCATCTGTCTCAATGCCTTCCAAGAGAATATGATCTCAGGACATTGATGGTATTGCAGCTTAAGCAATAGTTGAGCAGGTGTCCTCTAGTTTGTCGATCTACGAAGATACAAACTTGTATCTAGATAAGGAAATCAAATTGAAGTGGCAAGAGGTGAATGAAACATTCGCAGGTACTTTTGGGGAAGACCTTGAAGACCTTCAAGTGTACATGAATATTCATAAGTCCAGCTTGTACCTGATTGCATGCAAATACCCTGCGTTCCCATGCGTAGATATGATTCACTGGATCGTTTCTCACACTGACCCCGAGAAGATGACCTTGAGCAATGTCAGTGGGACAAAGCTTGAAACCTTCTAGGCACGAGATTATGATGAGATGTATCAGATGTTCGATCCCATGACTGTCATGACTCCATTCAGCCTGCCCAACAACAAAGCACACTCCAGAGACATTCTAAAGGATTGGGTAAAGGAGCCAACTCGTTTCAAGGTGACACCCAACCATATCTACAAAAAAAAGATATTGAGGAAGGTGTACCAATACTTGGTCATACTCGCATGTCGATTGAGTGGGAAAGCAAGCATTGAGACCTTCCCTTAGAGTTGGGTGATCGCGCTAGATCAACTCGCTAGAGAAGGAACACCATGCAACTGGTTCGACATCTGGATCACGAGCTAAAGGAGCAAGTGATGAAGGCTCGATAGTCACCCGATGGTATACATGCAGAGATTTATATGTCCGCTTACATTCTAGATGTAGTCCATGCCTGAAATGAGTTCCCGGGCTTGGAGTGGGCATGGTCACTAGCGGAGACTGTTGTGAACATGTATTTCAAGTTGTTGTCTAAATGCAGCTTCGGAGGAGTGATCATGTAGTTGTCCAACCATTTTGTCACCCTAGTATACATTTTGATATTCGAACAGGATTCACCCTACATGTCAGAAAAAGCGATGAAGGCATTACTAGGAATTACATATTGGTATGCCTCACCGTCCAGCACATTCATCAGAGTGTTCAATATGGAAAAGTCTCCGCATGTTCTGCCAAAGTTCGCCTTGGACGTGCTTGTCATGCAGGAAGTAGTGTACCACATCTCGGCAAGATTAACAGCTAGATTTTAGTGGAAGAAGAAGTCACCTTGGCCTGCTCTTCCATTGTGGATTGGGTTATATGAGATCCAGAGTATTAAGCAAGTGAATGTTGAAGCAGAGCAGATGAGGAAATATCCTTTCGACCTCTAAAGCTTCAACTCATATGACCCACATTGCATTGTGAAGGATAACTACGTAAGAGTTTAGTTCAATTGGATCCATGGGGCATGTCATTGGGCAGAGGAGGACTCATGGAGATACTATTACAATTCCTCCAGACCTAATGAACAATTCAGCTTCGACATAGAGTGGTTAGCGAAGCATCATGAAGCAACATCATGGAGAGCACCAATAGTAGCAGCAACAGTAGAGGCATCAGAGCCAAGCATACCTATGTGTGACAAAGGGAAGAGGAAAATTGTCGACTGCATGGAGGAAGAGAAAAGCTGCAAGTTTCAAGCAGATCCACATGTAGAACAAGCAGTTATGGCTATTCAGGTGAAGAGGTAGCAGCGCGACAAGCGAATCACACGAAGGCAGAGGGATAAGAAGAGAATGGAAGAAGCAGAGAAGGAGTTGCATGAGCTGAGGGAGCAACTCCTGTAAGAACAAGAGTTGTGCCAATAGGAGTAGGAAGTGCAACAACAATAGATTTAGTAGGGGGCACATCATGTGCAAACAGACGAAGCAGTTCCCATACAAGTAGTTGATTCATCTGAATAGCTGACATCAGGAAAACAGGTTGAACCATTGTAGGGGAAAAACTTTGCTCATGAGATAGAATAGGTGCTTGGACAATTGGATGCAGACATGGAGCAACAGAAGTTGGAATAGGACACTGGCCTCATGCCTCACCACAAAGAGGTCAACTCACCTGCTTCATTGCATCCCGATGATGAGCAAGTCTCGAATGACCAAGGAGGCACTGAGATCCTTGGTGGTCAACCAGAAGCAGATATGCACAACATCTCCTTTGACGAATCTCATCACAGAGTTGTGCAGTCTCAGAGAGTACTGACTTTAGAGGACCAAATATCCCTTGCACAATTTGAAGAGCAAGTGATCATGACTTATGTGCATAAGCATACATCTGCTTTGGCCGATGCAACTAGAGTGTATGCTGAAGCCACTTGCTCAAGTGTTCATTTTCTCATAGCTAAGAATGAGTGAATGGCAATGGAGACTTGGTGACAATGTCTGCTTGAGTTGAACTAAAGAAGGCAATACTAGATGAAGTATTGTCCTTGGACATAGTTATGTGAGCATTGTTCTCCAAGTTTGGTACGGTGCATCAAACAGTCGTTCATCTCCATGAATGGCAACAACAATGTGCCAGAAGAGCATGCATCTTGAAGAACATACATACTATTGTTGATAACATGCAATCATGGATGATGAAGTACAAGGAAACCCCACTTTACTTGCCAAAAATGATGAAGGCCAATGCGGTCCAGCTATAAGCATGTATCCGAAGTTAGGTCTAGAACTATGAAGACCTACTATAACTCATCACTAGCATACAGGCTTCCCATGAACGAGTATTCCAAAGCATGGAGGTTATAGTGCACACTAATGTGATCCCATCACTTGGGACTCTCACCTAGGCGAAGACTAAGAAGCAAGCCCGACACGAGCTTGACTCATACTTCAACGAGTTGATGTGCACCACCACCAGCCCAGATTTGCCTATTAGTGCAGACATCATGCACAAGTACATTGTTGGTCTAACCACACTGAAGACAATGATGCACATGCTCACAGACGAGTTGGACAGAGGAGCTTGACCAATGTACCCAGATGCTATGGAGGCAAGGTTCGGGTTTCAGACGGATGTCACAGTAGAAGTTAGAACACACAGACACTCTCAAGGACTACCAATCTTTGCATCAATATGTCATTGTTGACCATCATGAGGATGTTGATCAGTTGGACTTCTATGGTTGTCTAAGTCTGCACGATGTCTAGTTTGGCTTGTCCAAGGGTACATGTGCACTGTAATGTTGAGTCATGTCAAGTGTAAGTCAAGTGCCAAGAGTGGATGTAACAGTCATAGAGTAAGTGAAGAGTCATGAGGGTAGTTGAATGGTCACAAAGCGGAATGTGAAGGGTCACCCCACCCTTTGCTATCAATAGTCCCTCATAACTCATTGTATAGGATTTTGGTTAACCAAGCTTCTACTAAGACTATCTTGAATAAGGCTTGGACAATATTGTAACGTGCCTTGGCTTCTCCACTTCACGGAGCTAGTACATCTCTTTGGAGGAGCAGGCGGATGTGGCTGTAACATTCCATTGTTGGGGCTAGCAGGTTTACATGGATGTATTGTATGATTGTGACTTACACTTCTTTATATAATAAGAGCCAACTCATTTTCATGCATATGTTTTTATTGTAGTTGGAATGCTCTGGTTACTTTAATGATATGTGTTGTTTAACTTACGTACTTGTGTATGAACTGATTCACATGAAATTATATGAATCTTGTTGTTCATGTTGTCACCATCCGTGTCAACTACTCTGTCGGACATGAGATAGACCTTTCACTTAAACCTGGCTATAACAACCGTCGCACTTGTCTCAGATTGATCCATGAGTGTTGTATGTGTTATATTACCTTGTATGATGTGCTTGTTGCATCCAAATGGATTGCCGGAAGTTGTGCATGTCCTTTGTGTTGTGTGTTCCTAGCCAAGTTAGGATTGATCCCTTTAAACCTAGAACTCACCTTCACCTCCTTCCCCTTTCGAAGTGTTGGAACCTCTCATACACCTTCCTCGACTCACTGCATCAGTCACACCCTTGCTGTTGACAGAGTTATCCTACTTGCCTCTATCCAACACCACGGTCAAGGCATTACCTTACGACCCACTGCTGGGACTCCTACACCAAACAGTCTAAGGTCTAATTTGGACTTCTTACCAAGGAAATCCCCTTGACATGTTGATGGGTTTAGCACTGTCAACAGAACCTTAGAATTTTCTCTTAAATATGGTGTCATGGATGATGGATGGTATCCATAAAGTGCCATAAATGGGGTCATTTTTGCTGCAGAATGGAAGGAAGTGTTATACGAACATTCATCCATATGCAACCATTTGACCCATTGTGTATGTTTATCAGATATAAAGCAACAAATATATCCTTCCAAAAATTTGTTCACTATCTCAGTTTTCCCATTAGACCGAGGATGATAATATGAGCTATGAGCTAACTAAGTACTTAGAAAAGAAAACAATTTTTCCAGATAAGCGATCTTTGTACCATAGCGAATCATTTTTCCAGCTAAATGTATCAAATGTATTGGGATCTTGCTGCAACTTTTGAATGAGTGCCAACACTTCTTTTTCATTCTTCCATTCATCCCTTGTTTCATTTATCCAATCTGGTTGGATAATAGAAATGGCACAAAGCAATGCTTCCACATCCTCATCCTTTCTTGAGAGTGCATCTGCGATAACATTTTGCTTCCCTTTTTTGTAGATGATTTAGAATTCATAACCCAACATCTTTGTGACCCATTATTGCTACTCTTCTAAAGATAATCTTTGTTCTAAAAATTATTTAAGACTATCATGATCTGTTTTTACCTTGAAGTGTCTTCCCATTAGGTAAGGTGACCATTTCTTAAGTGCATGTAGTATTGCCAACATTTCCTTCTCATAAATAGCTTTGTGTAAATATTTTCCTTTGATTTGATGACTTTCGAAGGCAATGTGTCTTTCTTCTTGCATTAAAACAACACCAATTCCATTTCCTCAGGAAATGCATTCCACAATAAAGGTTTTTGTGAAGTTTGGCTTAGCTAAGAAAGGTTCTTGGCACATTGCATATTTAATATGTTCACAGGCCTTCATTGTTTCTGGAGTCCAAGAAAATGCATATTTCTTCAGTGATGTTGTTAGAGGTGTTGTTATTCTCCCATAATTCTTAATAAACTTGTGATAATACCCTGTTAACATGAGAAATCCTTGCAGATGCTTTATGGATGTGGGGATTTTCTATTCCTTAATAGCTTTAATTTTGCTAGGGTCTACCTTATCACCTTCATGAGATACAATAGACCCAAATATTCCACCTCTTGTAATCCAAAGAAACATTAGGAGGTTTTTGCATATACTTATTTATCCTCCAATAGTTTGAGCACTTTGTCAACATGTTGAAGATGATCCTTCTAAGACTTGTTGTAGATTAATATATCATCAAAAAATACTAACACAAATTTTCGAAGGAAGGGTTTGAAAATGGAATTCATGAAACCTTGAAATGTAGAAGTTGCATTGGTAAGGCAAAAAGGCATGACCAAAAATTCATAATGACCCTCATGAGTTCTAAATCTTGTTTTTGGAATGTCTTAAGTCTTCATTTTGATTTGATGATACCTTAAATGAAGGTCCAATTTGTTGGGCTGTGTTATAT
>APFE031255343.1:0-12247 GCA_000404065.3 Pinus taeda | reverse complement strand
AGAAGTGATGAATTTGAATTTTTCTTGGTTTTATATATAGTATTAGGTTTTTTCTCATGCTTTCTGTGAATGGCAAGGGTGAATTTTATCTTACACCCACTAGATTATCGATATGTAATTTCGGTAATTTAGATTTCAAAAGATATTTTAAAGAAATGCAATGATTTTATTTGTGTATTCAATAAACACAAGATTTTATAATTGACTAAAATATTCGCCATGCTTGGTGAGAGATTTGTCAAAAAATTATATATAAATATCATATTATTGATAAAATCGCCTTCCATTTTTCCTATATACCATGGAGATTCGCCCATTTATTATACATGTAAATTTAGGGGGGGTTCTTAAAATTTTCCCTGACTACTTCCCTATCTCTCTTTTTATTTATTTCCTCATTCAGAGGAGTCTGCAATATTGGGGGTTCTTCAACATTGCCTCGAGTTGGAGGAGTGTGCATTTGGCCATGTTCCTTAGAAGTTTCACGCTGTTTAGACATTCTAGATTGCTGTATAGCTTCAGTACTGGTATCTGGTTCATTTCCCTTGGATGTTCCTATAGCTGGTGTGTTGGTATCCTGTGAATGCTGCTGAGAGGTTCTAGCTGTAGAGGCACTAATCCCCGAACTTTGAGAAGACTCAAGTCGTACCTGCCCAAAAGAATCAAGGTCAAGTGTTTTCTCAAGATCCCTCATAACATTCTCTATATTGACCTATTCACTATCAGTTTCTACTAGGTTTCCTTCCCTCCATTCGTGCATATTGGAAAATTGTTCAATCTCTGGGATTCTATGGTGTATATATGGTGACAGCCTGCGCTTCATTCTTCTATCACAGATAAAGCTATTAGGGTCATATGGCATCCACCCAAAACTTTTGTGTAACTTAAGGTGATCTTCTATAATTCTCTCTACTTCTCTCCATGCTTCCCTAGTGTTACATACAAAATGATCTAACTAATTTTTGATTTTGAGTTGAGCTTTCTTTTTGGCAATATAAAAATAGACCAAGTTTGAATTTATCATTTGTCTGAAATATTCCAATGCAAACAGTCTCATTGGGACGTATTTTGGTAACTTGAAAGGGCAGAACTCACACCCATATATCCTAATTTTTGTATGGTTTTTGTATAAATACCAATCACCTATTTTGTACTACTTGGAGAGCTGAAGTATCTTCTTAATATCACCACTGATCCTATGAGGGGAAATTCCTGTCAATAAGGTGGTTGCTGGATGAACAAACTGATCAATGAACTCATTGTAGGAGTAAGGGGAATCAAAGGATTCATGGAAGATGGGACTCCAAAAGATGACAGACCTTGGATTGCCTTTGGTATCAAGTTTCATGATAGGGAAATGGGACTTCTCTGACTGATAATACAACATAAGATGATATATCAAGGTGGTATACTTGAAGACTCCTTCATTGTCCAGTCTCAAGAACTGGTCATGAATCTTATTAACAATGTAGGAGGCATAAATATACTTAACAGCAGGGGGCTGTCTAGGAGTAAAAATTGACAACAACACTAGGGTTATTTCATCAACATACTAGTTTTGAATCCCATAACTAAAGATATCATGTCAATAATAAGTCTTCTCATATCTGTGAAGAAAGTTTACAGATAAGGAGGTGGGCCCTTGGGCTGATGTTTCTCTAACATGAAAGTCTAACAGAGGCAATTAAGTTTTTATTGGGATAATTGAGTTGATTTCTCAAGTAAATATCCAATGGAAAGGGGAGTGAGAGATTGACCAGGGAAAAATTGCAACATTTCATTGATGGATTCATTAGTTATTAGGAAGAGGACTGTTTGGCTAGGAGACATAACTGCTCTTTGGTTAGGATCACAATTGGCATGGCATTGGTGAATTATATCAGGGAAAACATGGACTGAGGGGAAAAGGTACTTGGGAAGATTGGATTCTTACAGTCCTAGGATATCAGAGCCATTCAGGTAGTTGTCTCTACTTTGGAAAAAGACCTTGAGGTGATTTTTATCAGTGGCTATCTTTTATCTGGAAATCTTTATCTGCAAGACGCAGATAGTCCAAATCTTTATGAGGGGCATTTATAGGTGCAACATTCAAAGCTACAAGGGTTTCCATTTCTAGTTCTTGTGGATCCAGAAAGGAAATTTTAGGTCTTCTTTGAAAAATGGGCAAACCAGAGGGCCTGAGAACTTATATGATGAATAAAAGACTGAATTGTAATGAATTTGGGTTTTTTTTTGTCAAATTATAGTGGAAAACAAGAACTTGTAGGGTTTTGCCAGAAATTTGGATAAATACCTGTGTTCGGGGGATGAAAAGTGAAATTTAGGTAATAGTAGTGGCTAACAGGCTCTGGGCTGAGTCGGCTATGAGTTTTTTGAGTAGGTTGGTAGTTTAAAACTTCGAATTGTTGACCTCGGCATTCTTTGCATGGGAGCACAGGTTTACAGTATGAAACATCGAAAATGACATTGTTTGTTTTATTTGCAAAGTCAAGGTCGGCAACGGTTTTTGGATTTCGGGTGGATGATGTCAGCGGCAGGTGATATGACATTTTTGTTGTATATGAAAAAGCGGTAAGTGGTTTCAGATCGCATCGCTTTTGGGGATGCACAGTAATAAGCCGGGAGCCAGCGATTCCATAGGTCTCTTGACGCGTGGCGGAGGCGCTGTGAAAAAACCACTTTGTGATCGCATGCTAACACGTGGTCGCAAAGGGTCATGTGATATCTATAATGGCCGTCAGATCTTGAGAACCTGATCGGACGGTCGACGGGGGATGCGATATGATGGGTTTTAACAAGGCGGGTCCGATAGATTAAAGAGTTAATTAATTATATCGGGGATGGTGGAATAGGTCAGGGAAGGTTATTAATTAACCATAAGGGTTAATTAATCCCATATTGATGTGGCAGGGGGATTTATGGGCTATTAATTAGTTATATATTAACTAATTAATCCCAGTTAAGACGTATTATGGCTATAATTAACCAAGGGCGGGATATATAGAAATTTGGGGTTTTTCATATTTATATAATACGGGAAAGGGTAAACATTATCGGGGATTTATATAATATAAGTTAAAAATTAATATGACAATGAAATGAAAAGAGCTAAGCATAAAACAGTTGATTTGTGTATTTAACATAGGCTTAAGTGAAAAGGGTTTTTATGAGAAATTATGTAATTTTCCTAAGTAAAATAGGGTTTTACTTAGGAAAAGACTTATGAAGGTGAATGAATGATTTATGAATGGTTTTAAGTACTTAGGCTTTTAAATTATTGGGTTGAGGATCCGGTCCATCTAGAAATTAGAGAAATGCTCCGAGCCCCTCCAATTTAGCAAATACCTTAGTTCTTAGGGGAAATTAGTGAATAATTAGGGAAAATGAGAAGGGGAGTTAATTATTCTGACTTTGCTTTGTTTGAGATTCTTTCAATGTACTGTATGCCTTAGCCTTGTGATGAAAGTGAAAGATAAACACATTTAGAGACATCATTCATCACATATGATTCTACAACATCAACTACCTACCCTACCTACTTTAACCTAGCATTTTTTCTTCTTTATTAGGGTGCAGTTGGACTGGAAAACCCTTATCAAATCTTCGTTTTCCCTTACATGGAAAAGCCTATCTAAGTCTGCACTTATTACATCCAACGTCTCAGATTAAACTTTGAGCTCCTTTTATTTGCTTTACCTATCTACTTATCTGCCAAGATTACACTATTTGATAAGATATTTATTCTCTATTTCTACAACATGAAATTGAAAAATGAATTAGCCAAGTTTAAATAGTTTGACTATTCATGAATTGTGGCATAGTGACAAGATGCACACA
The DNA here is from genome assembly GCA_000404065.3 of Pinus taeda. Taxonomy (NCBI): domain Eukaryota; kingdom Viridiplantae; phylum Streptophyta; class Pinopsida; order Pinales; family Pinaceae; genus Pinus; species Pinus taeda. The sequence goes on along the minus strand of APFE031255343.1, from coordinate 8,410 downwards.
ATTGTTTATTGTACAAAAGTAAAAAGTAGTGGCATTTAGACTTGCACGCTTTCTTGGTCCTTCTTTTGTTTGGGGTTCATTTCCTTTCATTTTTTGACTATCTTTTATTTCTTTTTACCCTTTGATTTTTCTTTTAGGGTATACCCTCTTTACATTTTTTAAATTTTTTGTTTTTTTACAAATATGGAAAACCTTTGCAACAAGTAAAGGTATGAACATATTACATAGCTCATCAAGTCAATCATGATATATGACACCTATTGGTATAGGGGCCTCACATGACCATTGCCACAGAACTGGAGGCTACGTAAACCATAACTATTCACATTATCGCCATGATGTGTCCAATCTTGCGTAACCACCGGCTAACAGTTATCACAACCACATGGATTAAGTGTTAATTGCAGGTTTAATGTTAATTAAAACGTGCTTAACATTTAATTAAATTGCAGTTAAGATAGCAAAATTTCTGGTGGTCCCCCAAATTTGGTGCTAACTCTAGTTTTACCAGAGTTAACTGGAGTTCCTCTAGTTTTAGTGGAGAATTCCCAAGAGAAATTGATTTTACCATAACTTTTGCAAAATTCGACCAAATTGGGATTAGGAAAAGGCATTCCTAGATGATTTTGTTTTTCTGAGCACATTGAAGCAGGTTAGAAGTAGAGCATTGTAAACAACATTTTTTCCATTTTGAGCTAACACAAAGGCCCAAGCCATGAAAGATGGACCAAGGATATGTAGCCTAGGAGGGGTGAACTCCTTCATTAAAACACTATGTTAAGCGTTCATTTTGATGGTTTGTTGTACATTTGTTTATTGTTGTTTAGGGCTTTCCTTTCATGTTATTTTGCTCATGAGTTTGACATAAAACTTGACATAAATTTACCTGTGATTCACAAACACCATAAAGGAAAACTATGCATATGAAGTAAATGATAAGCAATTGTTTTTAATTTTGAAGTTGAAATAAACACAACAAAACTAACATTCAACAATAGATCATAATCATAGACATAATTCGAGACTGTGACAAGTATATTCATATGGCACTACACAGTGATATCTTTGTGCATTGTGTAGAGGGGCAATGTATTGAGAACCCAAACTTGTTAATGAATAACATAACTAAACTATGGGTGGCACTGTATAGATAGATGATCTAATTACCAAAACTACCTTGATGTAATAACTATATTGAGGCAGTGATGTAATCATGGATTGTGAGAAGTATTCCTTGGATTACTTCTGCAATATATATATCTATATCTATACTTCTGCAAATATATATATAATATATATATATATATATATATATATTTATATATATATATACACCTGAGACTATATTTTATGGCATGGAAAAAGTTCAGTGATCAAGAAGTGAGGATCACTGATGTACTCCATCAAACTGAGCATGAGTTGACTGTGCATGATTGTAATCACTAAAGTTGATACTGCATGACTATTGTAGACCTGCTTCTTGTATACTTTCTCCTTTAATCCTTTCAACCTACTTTGAAGTCCTTGAAGACATATCCTTGTATGTCTCTTTTGTTGCCCTTCATTTGACTTCAACACCATAGCTCTGATACCATGTTGAAGAATCTAGGGAAAATGTAGTTAATTTGTTTGTTCTTAGCACGATAACTATTTTTGAGGTATTTTAACTTTTTCTTATTAACACAATATTCTCTTGATATCATTACTGTGTGTATTTCTTACTTCACCAAACAATTACCAAAATACAAGAGACAAGAACACAAGATGTTGGCTTTCTGCCAAGGCCAAAACCTCTCCCTCTTGTTGAGGAAAACCCGCACAACATTCTTCTTATAGAGCTTCCAATTGATGAATACGAAGACCATAACTCTTGACCTAACATGCCTCTCCAAGACCAATACAACAATCCTCTTCTTTGTCACTGCTGAGATCATCATCACTACTGCTTCATCATTGATCCATCTTGACTGAGATCATTGCTGCACACTGAGATCATCTCCACCACCATCACTATTGCACCTTGTTGCACTACCACAAATATCCTCATTATTATTGTGTCCTCACCGAGATCTTCTCCACAACGAAGAGATCTAAGATATATAGTAGAGCTGCACTTAGATTCACCGAGAAAATGATATTCTCTATTATGGTATTAATTGTAGTTATACTGAGATCATTATTACATCTGTTATGACTTCTTCTGGACTGAGACAAAGTGTCACCTCAAAATATTTCTCTTCACACATGTTGAGATAGTGAGGTTGCTTCACTGTGTTAGTAGGCCAAGATTGTTACCATTATTGAGACCTTCATTACTACTACTTTACTGAGATAATGATTGTTATCCTTGTACCAAGATTATGATTGCAGGTATGCTGAGATTTCCATCACCGAGGAGTGTTAGATTGCAATTTTTATCATTGTAATTTCCTATGAAATTGCATAGGCATTAGAGAACCTTCCTACACCCATCCAAATTTGTGACATCCTAGATACTACACCTCCTATACCCATCCAAATTTTTAACTCGTAACGGACCCAAAAATCTGAGATAAGTCTGAGTTCCGTGTCTCTATTTTGTGGATACCCTAGCTAGGTATATATAGTGGTTTCATCGCCATATTTAGCCAACCTATCAGTGTGAACATATGTGTCTCTATTTGCAAGATGACATGACTTTTATTTAGTTCATTTGTTGGCTGACTTCATCCAGATGATTGTGCTTGTCTTGGAGGGTTGTTCTAGAAGATTTCTTCAATTTTCTTTTGACTCTTTGAATTTCCTAGACCTATGGAATGAGCAATAAACTCATTCATATAATTTATAAAAATAATAATTTTTTTCTTGACATTTACAAAGATCAAAATTACATTGACAAATACCACACCTAGTTACCCTTTCCTTCAACACGTCCAAGCTTAGAATTCTTGCCTCATCTCATCCATGAGTTTCTTTGAGAATAACAACCTGCTCATATTTTCGTAGTATTACTTCATGCTTTTCTTCTCAACATATTTTTCTACGTACGTCCTCCCTTTGAGGTCTGCATCATTTTTTCTTTACCTAGGATTTTTCTTTGAATTAGGAAAAACTATTTTCTTTCCCTCCTTAAGCATGCATTTTTCTCCCACTCTATTTTTCTTAACTTTGACTCAACTTAACGTTTCTGTCTAGCTAAGATTATTCCTCCACTCAACATAATATTTCTCTCCAATTATGTTGTTCCCTTAATGGCAACATTTCTCCTAGGATTCTTAGGAGAAATATTTGGGAAGGTCCACCATGTGGATTTAACCAACAAACAATTCCTAATATAACAAGAAGTCCATATTCCTCATGTGCTATTTCCAATAAAATTTCCCAAAAGAAAACATTTATTCATTATAAAATTATTTACATAATTAATCCACTTAAATCATGGCCCCACAACCATTAGGTTCAAACAATATTCATAAATACTTATAAAAAATAATGTCTCCAAAGAGTCCCTGCACCATGGGTATCATAAAAAATTTCTAATTTAATATTTATAAATATTCAATTCAAGTTTTTTTTGAATTAAAAAACACTAATTTACTACATTAATAAATATATTAAAAATTTCATAAACAAATATGTGACAACAATTCTTGCATTATCATATCACCATTTTTTATTTAAAGTATTTATAATTTTTAAATTTCAAAAATCTTCTATTTTATAATATTCATTTTTATGTATATATATATATATATATATATATTTATATATATATATATATATATATATATATATATATATATTTATATGTATATAATATATATATAACATATATATATTTTATAGCAAGAGAGAGAGAGAATTTTGGTGATAGAATTGCAAACTCAAGAAGTTTTAATCTAAATCAAGAGACACAATTCTACTCTACTTATCTACAGAATTCAATTCATAATTTAGAACAACAATCTCATATATGCAATAAGAAATAACACACGTGCACAATATTTGTTCTAGAGGAACCCAACTGTGAAAAACACCTCAATCCTCTTTGCATTAATTAGATGAATAAAGATGGATTACTATTGCTTGCCTACTTTGAGCTTCAAATGCAAGTGAATAACCTATCTCTATGCTAAATGAGAAGCTCTGAACTAAACTTAGTCAATTTTTATCTCTGCATGAGCCCCTATTTACTTGTTTAATTCCTAGAGAATTAGCCCTACTTTTTAGGAATTTTCCTCCAATTTATTTCGTAATTCCCAACATTTGATCATATCCCTGCATACAACATCTATACATTCAAACATGTTTACAATTGCTTGTTACACTGCCTTGGAATCTCCACCATAGTTAGGTACTCAAATTATCCACTAGTTATTTTGAGTTGAATGACCAATTCATTGGATAATCACTTAGTTAGACTGTTATCCCACTACACAATTGACCTTCCACTAGTTCCTCCAACTGTTAGAACTAGTTTAACTAAACTCAACAGGATATAACTAAACCAGATTACTAATATTTAGCAATCACACATGCTTAACTGAACTCCAAGCCCTCTAACTCAAATTTACTGAGCCAACTTAGTGACAAGAGCCATGTCACACAAGTTAACTACATCCAAGTTGTCTTCTATGTGGGAATTCGATTTTTTTTTTTAAATTTAACTAAAGCAAAGTCAAACTGAGACTTTCTCGCTGCATTTTTCAATTTTATATATATATATATATATATATTAATATATATTATATATATATAATATATATATATATATATATATATTATATATATATATATAGACAAAATACAATATTTTTATATGTATTTTTGTTATTTGATTTATTTTAAATTTATCCATAGTATATATTTATTGATATTTATAAATTGTTTATTTAAAATAATAAATAAATAAACATTGTTTTTTATCTACTTAACCATGGTTTTAATTAATCTAATTAAACAATGCCAAAGTTAAAAGGAAAACATTCAAAGTATTGAAACATCTATTGAATCATCCATTTTTTAAATATGAAATAAATATTTTTATATATTTTATTTTTATGAAAAAAATTATGAGAAAAATTTAAAAATTAAAAGTAATTTAATTATATATAAGATTTTTAATAATGATATAATTTTCAAAAATATTTGATAAAAAATATATATATTTTCAAGATATTATTTTGATTAATAAAGAATTGAATATATATATATATAATTTCAAGATAAATAAAAGAGAGATAATTGAAGAGTGAGTTTGTGTATATTTTTTAATGTAGTGGGAAAATTTATTATAGTTCATGACAACTATTATTAAATTTACTATAATTTTTGAAATCAATAAGGTCTATAACAAAGTATCATTACTTTAAATAAATGAAGAGATCATTCATAATAGAGAATTTGTTGGACACCTAATCCTAAAGGGTTAGCGTGGAAGCCGAATGGACAAAGCAGTCCAAGAGACCTTGGGATGTGAATCCCAACAATCACCAAATGTACTATAAATATATATCAGATTGTTAATAAAAATGTATCACATGCTTTATCTTTCGTAATTGTTCTCCCTCACCATGTCTGTTTAACATGGTATCAAAGCGGGCGTATTCCTGCCCTGCAAAATTAATGTGAGCCATTTGTCTTATGGCCTTTTTGTGCAATTTATTTCTGCCACATTCCTCTGCCTGAAACTGCAAGCACAAGCACTGTCCAAGCTGGTCTGACATGTCTTTCTGCCATACCGGAACTCTATTCTCATGTGTAACTGCCATACCGGCGCTTTATGCTCATGTGTAACTCCTATTTTCGAACTCAAATATTCCCTGACTGTTCTGAAGAAAGCGTTTCATATTTGCAGAAAATCCGAGTTGCAGTGAGAGGGACGATTCTCATCCAACGCTTCTTTGAACGGGTCCACACGGGAATGCAAAACGTCCGACCCAGCTCTGTCGTCCTTCGATGTGCTGGCCTGCCTGTTGAAGTCTGACATGAAAACGTTGCCTGCCTGAAGGAAATCACAAAAAAAAAAAACGCTGACTGAATGATAAACGCGTGCCTAAAGAATTTTCTTCAGACCGATACACTGAAATAGCTCATTGCGAACCGCTCTGTCTGTACCGGTGGCCTTCCAGTGACCAGATGCCGTCAGTCTGTTAGCCTGAGCGCATTTCTTATGATATCTCGGAACGAAGAAGAACCATTGTCGCGCTCCAGGATCATGAGCCAAATCTGCTAGGGTTTAATAATATTATGGGAAAATTAGATACAAATTCAAACCGGCGGAGCAGCAAAAAGTAACTGTACCTGGTCATTTCCAGGGACCATAATGAAGAGACGAGATCTCAATTTCAACAGTGGCACGGGGATGAGTTTGGATCAATATGAAGGGTAACGATACCCTGAACTAAATCTATGCTCGTTTCGTTTCACCAGATTTTGAAGCCCTATAATCTGTTCTTCGAGTTCGTGGGATCCATTGGAGGGCCGAAAATCATTTGAAACAAGGCTAAATTGTTCATATTATTTGCTTAGCGCAGGTTTTGATATAAATTTATAATGCTCCAGATCTGATGCATGAAGTAAGGGCGGATTGAACACTTGTTTAATTGTCTTTCAAACAATTTTTGATATTGGTGCCATATCACAAGCATGATACGTGTTTCATTCAAAAATATCTTGAAGTGTTCAAAAACAGCATCCAACACTCGATATGCTTCCCGCAGATTGCATGTACGTGACTGACAAAGAGGCAAGAGAATGCCTTTAAAGAAGGCTGGTGGCTTATACAATGAATTTTTCAAGGCTTGGTACAATGCAAAATGAAGTCGCTTATTTTTATTGATGTCTTCCCTAAGTCGTGGAAGTAGGACAAGGTTGCAGAAGCGCTGGGACATCTTTGCATTTAGAATAGATACAAAAATACGTGTTACTTGGTACATTGCATTTGGTGACCATTTCTCTGGTTCTGTGAGATATAACACCTCCTCCCAGAGAGACAGCGATGGCACGACCTTCAAAGCCTTTGGAAGTTTACCAACAGTGTATCGACTAAGCAGCTTACCCACTCCTTTATAAACATCAACAATTCCATTATCCAGTGGGGGAATGGGTCGTTCTTCTGAAGCAACTGTAGCATTTTTCTCTTGGATTCTCTCTATAATAAGGTCAGCTAAAGTACGCTGAGGGCCAAAATTTTTAGACATAAATGCAGCCAATACCTTTTCGTCCTCCTCAGATGCTAAACCAGCTTCTTCATCCCTCTCATTATCAATTTCCTTTTGCTGCCTATGAGCCTCTCTCAATATCTTGCTGCTGATGGTTTGATTTACATACTGTTCGCTCTCCTGCTTCTTCCGAACTTTGCCATGACGTTTCCTGCCAGGTCTATCAAACTTTGCATCCATTTCCTGTTCAAGTGTAAACTGATGTTTCTCTGAACTACCCAAAGACTTTCACTTTTTCTTGTTTGAGGACTTTCCTCCATTAGACGAAGCGTGCTCCGGAGCCATATTGAATGACAATTCTGTAAGTTGGATACTGCCACAAATAATCAGAAATGGGATGATATGTACATCAATTATAATGGCGCCCCTCTAAGCCTGCCGCTGGATTCATATTGCGAGGCTTCTTCCGTTCAAACTTTTATCAGCTAACAAAGGGCCGAGTTCCACCTTGAGGGAGGCTGGAATTCTCTCACAAATTCAGTCATATTCAATGGTCTTCGATTCAATTGTCAGGTGGCTATTTTTTGCTTAGTTTTTGCTGAATTTTGGACTGGTGCGGTGACATCCATTTTTGTAACTGTGCCGCGTGTAAGTTTAATATTGGAGAAAATGGCCAGAATTAATTATTGTTTAGAGATATTGAGCACATTAATGTTATCTATGGTTGAAAACATGGTGAAGGTCAACAAAGGCACTCTTTTTGACATCCAAACATATCTACAAAATGCACTCAAAAATATTGAATTTTTGCAGCTTGAGAGCAAAGCTGCAGCAAGAAGAACTACAGCAATGGAGTCATTTTTCTGAACCTGTTTCTGTTCAGAAGATTGAAACAGGCTCCCATAAACAGCAAGTCAATAATGTTCCTGTTCATTCAAATAAAGCAGCAGTTGTAAATGCAGATGTAGAAGTTCAGTCTGCACTTCCCAAGCCCATCATTAGACCTTGGAAACAGCTTGTCCACAACAAGCACAGAACCGGTCTTGAATATGACAAGGACTTTTCCTTTCATATTCCAGACTACACCAAGCCCATTCAGTTTCAGAGTGCTGGTTTCATTTATGACAGTTCACCTGCTCCTCATGACAGTTCAGCTTCAGCTGTTCCAGACTCTGCTCCTCTTCCACAAGAGCAACAACAACAACAGATCGTGAAATGCCAACACTGTGATCGAGTTGGCCATCTGAAAGATCACTGTTTTGATCTTT
>APFE031255335.1:1596-24693 GCA_000404065.3 Pinus taeda | reverse complement strand
TGTTAAATATGTTTTATAATATTGGATATTCAGGTGCTATTTAATTGTTTGCCTTGTTTGTGCTTGCAGGTTTGCAACAAAGGAACTTACTCGGATCAAAGGAGTGAAGGCATCTCCAAACTTGCGTTGGACATGAGGTAGGCCTTAAACACATTTGTTTGCCATTATTTATAAAGAGCATTTAGAGAAAGATAATGTCTGGTTGGTTTGTTTGTCATTAGGTCTTCATTAGATTCTAGGAAGGTCTATCTTGTCTGCAAGATCGACTCATTCCGCGTGACAATATTGATGACTACTAAAGTGTCTTTTAATTTCACACATATTCCTTAACTGCATTTTGAATTGATATAAGCATGGTGGCCATGTTTTAGAGTGTGCCAAGTCGCTAATACAACTACTTCAAAATATCTTCTAGTGACTTATTTGCTTCCAATGCTACGTTTTGATAATATTTTTCATAAGAGCTCGAGGCTAATAGAGCTTGTTTTTCCTTGCACAATGTAACACCCCTTCCTAGGTTCCTCAAACTGACCATTAAAACTAGGGTTAACATGAGACAAGAGGACGATGATCATATTCGACCTCCTATGTGACCTTAAGGAAGTGGAATCGACAAAACATCACACACAATCATGCAACATCATCAAAATATCCCTCAGGAGACAACTTAGCCACTTAGACAACTTGTTCCTGAGTCCCACTGATGTTCTAGATCTCTTAGGCCATAGTCACTCTCATTCCATTGGAAAGGGAGTGACAAAAAAACCTAAATTCACTCTCACGGGCCTACCTACCAATGACTGTTGACCAAAAATTGCCAGTTTTGTGCCAGCAACCTTGGGATTTAAGCCAATTTTCTAGCCCAGAAGCCTGACCACTACCCAAAACTTGTCATAACCTTCATAATTCATTAAATACATGATAACAATGTTGATCAATTAAAACCAACCTCAGGACTAGGCCTAAGCATCCCCAACTGGAACTGGCAATTTGTCAAACACTTGGCATCAATGAAACCTATAGGCCTAGGATACATGATAGAGAGTACATGAATGAAACATCTTATGAAACATAATGAGAAGGATCACCTCCTTCTCCATTGAGTTACCACATCATGAATTAGGTCTTGCATCCATCCATTTAACAGTTAAAACTAAATTCATGAAATAACCATGACATGAACTAGTCATTTAACCATGCCTACAACTAGCATTAAACCATGTGAATATCATAGATAAGAAAACCATTAAATCCACATATAAATCAGTGAAAAAGTAAGATAACTTAGCTTTTTATTAATCATAGGAAAATCCGACTAGGTTTGGGACTTCCATGTATCACTCGACCATAAACATGGTTGAACCAAATCTCTCTTTTAGTCAGTCACCCCCATGCCATATTCCAAGCATGAATGTGGGACCTCATAGAACAACCAATCCAAGAAAAACCAAGGGAATCCATAGGTTAAACCACCCCCACTCTCACCAAACCACGATTACACCAAAATTGGTGCTCTGATCATAACTAAATCAAAATTGGAACACAATCTAGAATCCATCACTAACCTTGAGGAATTTTCCTTCTCCTTGTCTCTCAGGCTTTACCGCAATCCAAACCCGGATCACTAGGCCCTAAACCATGACTTCTCCCTTAGGTTTTACCAGGTATCCCACCAAAACTGGTCAAGGGATTCCTAGACCTTTGGGAATGGACCTTGAGACAACCTCCACCGCAGATTCTGAAATCTGTCTGGAAAGCTGAATCTCAAAAATGAAAATAAACATCCCAACACCATGGCATCTAGAAAAAGGAAAGGCTAGTCTAAAAACTACTGTCATAACCTGGCAAAACCATGCCACCAACAAGAACCACACACCAACATGAAAATCCATGAATGTCCCTACAAGCTAGGAAATCACACATGAAAAATGTTACCTACAAGTATTCTTGTTGAGGTTTCTTGATCCTACTTTCCTTTCATTGATCCTTTCTTGCCTTCCTTTCCTTTTTCTCACTTTTCCTTCCTTGATCCAAAATTAGAGTGCTCCAAGAAAACTCTAAGTGACCAAGAGTGAGAGAGAGAGAGAGAGTAATGAGAGAGCTCCAAAACTTGAACTATTAAAAGGTTACCAACTGATCCTTGGAAGCCTTTTTATGCACGAGGCCTCTAATTTCTTCATTTTCCATTATTTTCCTTCAATTTCCTCCTCACATGCAACTTATGACATTTCACCTTACTTTTCTCCTAATTTCCTTTATTTTCATAAATAAATGTGCCAAAAATGTAATTTTTCCTTTTAATTCCTTTTCCTTTTCCTTTGTCAATTTTCTTAGCCAAAACACACATCCAATAATGCCCACTAGGATATATTTTCCCAACACTTAGCTTGGAATACATGTCCCTTAACCATTGCCATATTTTTCCTTAAATAACTTTTATTACATCAGCTTTTCACCAGGGTTGTTACAGAGCCCTCCCCCTTGGGGGAACACCATCCTTAACCACACCAAGAAAAATTGCTAAAAAGAAAACATACTTCCCATGGATATTTATAGCTTAGCTGATTGCAGTATTTACAATGATAACAACCATAGTCCTTATTCAAGATTTATAACTTAGTTCCTGGTCAAAGGAAAAAACATCGTAACAACATGACATGATAACAACCATAGTCCTTATTGGAGATTTATAACTTAGTTCATGGCGTTATTTACATCCATATACATATACATACATATACCAAAACATAAGCAAAACATATGCCAAACATATACCAACATCAAACCAAAACTGCTTTGCCTGAACCGAAAAAAAAGGAAGGATATAGGGCTCACATCTATTCTGCCATCTCCCATGTAGCTTCTTAAGGCCCAAAGTGCTTCCATTGCACTTTAACTTTCTCTATGGTTTTTTTCCGGGGCATGAGATGTTTCCACTGTAGTATACATTGAGGCTCTGGTTGAAACTCTCCTTCTTGATGCACTTGTAATATAGACCAATCAATAACATTATCAACATCCTTTATATACTTCTTAAGCAATGACATATGGAAAACATCATGGAATTTCACTGTTGGAGGCAGTGCAAGTCGATATGCCACTGGTCCAATCCTCTCAAGGATCTTAAAAGGCCCGCAATACCATGGTGCTAACTTAGCCCGTGAACCAATCCACAGAGATTTTCTTAGTCTTGATGCACAAATACACATGTTCCCGAACCTGAAACTCCTTGAACACCTTGTGATGATCCGCATAACTCTTTTTTAATCCTCTATTGCCTTTAGATTCTTGTTTATAACCTGCATTTCATACTCCATGTTTGCTAACATATCCAGTCCAATAAATTCCATGTTCACTATATCAGTCCAGCTAATGGGAGTGTTACAACTTTGTCCATACAATGCCTCAAAGGACTCATCTTCAATGATTCATGATAACCATTGTTTTAGGTGAACTCAACCAAAGGAATATACTCCTCCCATTTCCTCTGTTGGTGCATCATATACATCGTCAACATATCCTCTAAGATCTTTTTTACCCTCTTTGTATGTCCATCTATTTGTAGATGATAAGCTCTACTGAAGGCTAACTCTCTACCCAAGCCTGCAAATAGCTCCTTCCAAAACTTGGAAGTGAACTTTGCATCCCTGTCTGACAAAAACTTCTTTGGAACACCATGTAGCCTCACTATCTCTTCGATGAACACTTGTGCTAGCTCATTGGATAAATATGTAGTATTCACTGGAATAAAGTGAGCTACCTTGCTCAACTTGTCAACCACAACCATAATAGAATAATGTTTCTTCACTGTCCTTGGAAGACTTGTGATGAAATGCATGGAAACGACGTCCAATTTTCATTCCGAAATTGCAATAGGCTATAGTAGACCACCTCGATGCTTGCATTCCACCTTTACCTGCTAACAGTCTAAACATCTAGCCACAAACTCTACCACTTCCTTCTTCATATTTGGCTAATAATAGAACTTCCTTACTGTTGTCAACGTCTTTTGATATCCTGGATGACCCAAGTATGTCTTAACATGAAAATATCTCAAGATAAGATTTTTGAGCTCACTGTAATTCCACACATAGATCATATCCCTGAATCTCACCAAACTATCTGTCATGAGATGGTAGTCTGCAATATGATCACCTGTACCTATACTCTATTATAACTTGTGCATGCTCTCCATGTATTTTTGATCCAGGATACTTTCACTTATAGATGTATGAAAAGAATCACATGTGCAGATTGCAACTTAACACATAAACTTAATGTGCACACAAGAATAGAAAAAGAAGAAACACATAAAAACATGAAGGAAGACACAAAGACTTGATAATGGAGTTCTTCCAACTCAAACTATGTCTCCAAGCCCTGCTCAAACAATGGGTAGGCCTTCTTATATTAAATGGAATGAAAAGAAGAGAATTACAATCATCAGCTGAATACAAGAGGCTTGTACCTCCATTCTAAAAGATGGCTGTGAAATGGAGACCTCAGATGGAGAAGTGGGTAGCACCAATGTGTCCATGGCATTGAAAGGGGCTGAAAATATTTAAAACTTGTCCAAAATAGACAAAATGTGCTATTGTCATCCTGGAATCTCTCCTACCTCGAACAACGTGCTAAAAAATCCTCTCCCTCATCCAGCTCCAATCACTAGGCTTTATATGTGTCATTTAGGACAAAAGCCACATAAAGCGGGGTTGTCTAGTTTAGAATAGAGGTTGGTGGAGTATAAGGATCAGTGGGCACAACCGACACTTAAAAATAGTTTTTTTTACCATTGTAGCAATAACATACTAAAAACCCCAAGAAAACACTAAAATCCAACCAAAAACCATTTACCCAGATTTCAAATTTATTAAATTGGGCATATATTCTTGTCGGATCCGGGCTCGATATGACAATCGCAAGTCGCTGAGGTCCAAGGCTCTGTAAATGGGGGAATGCCAACCACTGATCACTGATCACCGATATCGGCGTCGGTCGATCGCACCGCTGATTGCTGATTGCCGATATCGGCATCGACAGATCGAACCTTTGATCGCCGATGTTGATTGCCCTGATATCGCCGATACTAATTCCACCGACCCGATCGCCAATCTGATTTAATCAGAGATCCCTAATAGGGGGTTCCACTGTACCCTCCTTAAGTATTCCTCTTTGGACCCTCCGATTGCAATTTTGCCTTTTAAGGCTTAAAACCCATTTTTTAAGGAAAATTCCTAATTTTCTTAAGAAACAAAGAAACCTTATTTTCATGATAACTTCATCATCTAGACTCGGATTGAAGTGTCACTCATGCTGTTGGAATCAGATGACTAGATCTACAATCTGGTCCTAGGTTGACTTCAGTCTGAGCACTTTGATTTTTGAGCTTTTCCATGCCATTGTATCTGAAGATCCACATGGATCAATCCTCCCCATTGAGGAGCTTTTGGACCGCTAAAAGCTTTTTATTAGTCAATTGGCAAGTGAGGGAATTGTTCCCTCACCCTTTCCTTCTCTTGCCATTTGGCCTTGCTGGGGTGCATTCCCTTCAAACAAACCCGAAGGTATTCCACACATCCTCGCTGTGAAGTCCTGGTCTTTCTATCAAGGATGATGTCTTTAGGCAACTCATTGAGATATTCTAGTGCAAAATCATCAACTGTAGTAATTGTGCCCACCTCATCAATGTCCATGATCAAAGGTGGTTCATATAGCTTTAGGTTCTCCACATTCACTATTGAGTACATCTGCATATATACCGGCAAGTCAAGACGAAAGGCATCGTTCCAAATCTTCTCCAAAATGGTGAATGGTCCATACCAGATTGGTCACAACTTCTTTCCTTCTTCCTTCATCTTGTCTTTGCCGATGTGGAACCACACTTTGTTTCCCACTTGAAATTGATGGTTGACTCGGTGTTTGTCATGTTGAGCCTTGTAACGGGCTTGCCTTTTCTCCAACTGCTCTTGCACTACTTGGTGAATCAATTGGATTCGTTGAATGAAATACTGAGCTTTGTCCCTATCATTACGTCCACTGGAGACATCTTCCCTTCAAAAGACCATATCAAAAGGTTCCTTTGGTAGGTAACCAAAACATGTCTCAAATGGTGAACACTGTGTAGATAAATGCACTGCTCGGTCTTAGGAATGTTGTACATATGGGAGATGTTCATCCTACAACTTGGGATGTTTCCCACAATAGCCTCGCAATAAGTGTACAATAGTACAGTTTACAACCTCTATCTGTCTGTCAGTCTGCGGATGAAATTCCATGCTTCTTTTCAATTTGGTGTCCATCATCCTCCACAAGCTAGTCCAAAACTCTCCAAGAAAGCGAGAGTCCCGTTCTAATGCAATCGATGTGGGTAATCTAATGTGTACCCAACATGCTGAAAGAAAAGAGAAGTAGTCTTCTCTGTAGTAATCTGCTTTTTACAAGGCATAAGAATACACATCTTGCTAAAATGGTCAAAAACGACATACAAATAGTCGTTACTCTTCCTATAAAAAGGAAAGCCTCCTACAAAGTCCATTGACACACTTTCCCATGGATGACTCAGAATAGGGAGTGGTGTGTAGAGCTTGAGTTTTCTATTAGAGGGCTTTGAAACAGAACACATCACACAACCCTTTATAGAGCGAGTCACAATGATTTTCATATGAGGCCAAAAAAAAATATTTGTACATGACATAAAGTCTTTTCGACACCAAAGTGTACAGACACAAGAGAGGTGTGGGCCTCTCGAATTACATGGACTCTTTCCCCTGTGGGAATACACAATTTACCAAGGTGATACAATAGTTTCCCCTGCAAGTGATAGTTTTCCACCTGTGAACCATGGGTTAGTTTTTCATAAACCTTTTTAAAGTCATCATTGTTAGCATATTGTTCAGCATAACTTTCAAAAGATAATGAAGGATTATGAAAAATAACATAAGCAAAAATAGGAGGGTGAGATAATATATCGACCACTTTATTGCTAGTGCCCTTCTTATAATTTATTACCAGATGAAACTATTGAAGAAAACCATCCACTGAAATGATGAGATTGCTGCAACTTTGTCTGTGACTAAAGGTATTGCAAAGGTTGATGATCTATATGGATGATGGTCTCCTTGTCGATCAAGTAGTGTTTCCACTTTTTCACACTCTACACCAAGGCATAAAGCTCCTTGTCATAAGTGGAATAGTTTATCACGTCTTGAGAAAAATTCTTAGAATGGTAACAAATCGGCTTCTTTTGCTACATCATTATAGCTCCCATGGCATAACCGCTAGAATCGGTTTTGATCTCGAATGGCTGTTGGAGATCGGCTAAGGCTAAGACTGACGCAGTGCTGATCTTTTCCTTCAATGTTTCGAAGGACTTCTATTGTCTTCCTCCCCATTGGAATACCTGTTTCACACTTGTGTGTGCAAAGGTGTTGTAATAATGGAGAAATTAACAATAAATATCCTCCAATACCGAACTGCACATAAAAATCTACGGACCTCGGTTACACTAGTAGGCTTAGGCCAATTTACAATAGCTTCAACTTTAGAGGGATCAATTTTTAACTGACCATAACCAACAATATGACCTAGGTATCCCAAAGAGGTTTTCTCGAACTCACACTTTGACAATTTTACAAAGAGTTTCTCTTTTTTCAGTACATCAAACACTTTCTTTACATGACACACATGTTCAACCCAACTCTTACTAAAGAAAAGTATATCATCTAAATACACAAGAAAAAATTCATCAATGAAAGGCCTAAAGAGATCATTCATGACCCTCCTAAAAGTGGCTGGAGAATTACAAAGCCTGAATGGCATCACCATCCATTCGAACAACATTTGTTCGGTCTTGAAGGAAGTTTTCCACACATCCTGCTCTGCAATTCGGGCCTGGTGATAACCATTGCACAAATCCAACTTTGTGAAATAAACAACATTCTTTAATTGATCTAATAAATCATCTATGCATGGGAGAGGGTAGCAATATTTCACTGTGATCTTGTTTAGCGTTCGATAATCCATGCACATCCTCCATGTGCCATCTTTCTTTGGCACTAAGACAATCGGTGAACCACATGGAAAGGTGCTCGGTTTGATGACCCCTTGGTATAGAAATTCCTGTAGTTTGTTCTTGATTTCTTCCATCTCAATAGTCGACATCCTTTACATGAAAATATTTGGCAATGGAGCATCATGCTGCAGATGGATTTCATGTTGGATTTCCCTCTTCAGAGGTAATCCTTTCGGTTCCTGAAATAGCTCATCATAATTAGAAATTAATTTAGATAATTCCTGTTTATGTCCCTGATCGTAGCCCTGGAAAGCATCAATGAGTTTTTCCTCTTTTTCCCTTACAACCACAAGCATGCAACTCTTACTGGAATTCACCAGTATTTTCATTTTTCCAGCGCTTACAAGGTTGGCATTGATTTTATTTTGATAAGCCCTCACTATATATTCTACCCCATCTTTTGTGATTTGATATTTATTTTCATGACTGAAAAAGACTTCCTTTCTATCATACAGATATGGACTCCCTAACACCATGCCACAGATATCCAATGATATTACATCCAATTCTACTTTGTCTACTAGCTTAGAAGTGATCACAAATTTTACTTTACACTGCTGGGTTACATTCAATTTTGCTTTATCATGTATCCATCCCAGCGGGTAAGGTTTCGAGTGTGGTTTTGTTTCTAAGCCAAGTTTCTTTACTAGGGATTCTGCAATTAAGTTTTCTTGGGACCCAGTATCAAACAGAGTTTCAACTTTAGTATGATTTACAACAACTCTGATATGAAATAGTTCAATTCTCTTTCGGTCATTAGAAAGGGACTCATTTACATAACTGCTGCGTTCATGCAATTCAGAATTAATATGAGGTGTAAGAGTACCTTTCGTTCCTATTGCTGTGATTAACGCCTCATCTCCTGAATCTGATTCAAGGTGTTGCTGTGTCATTTCCACTGTCTTCTACTTCCTTTTTCCTCCATACTTCTTTGGGCACTTTTCTGCGTGTTTCTTCCAACAATGATAGTCATCGTGGCGTTCCTTTTTGCAGGGATTGCAATACTTCCTCTCTCCTTCTTTGGCTACCATTGTTTTCTTTTCCTTTCCTTTCCATTTTGCTTTAGATTTGTCATTGGGAGGTTTGAATGGTGGCTTTTTGGAATGCTCATCTCTTTCATTTTTTCCCCTGTTCTCAATATGAATTGCTTTTAAGTTGGCTGAATCAATAGTGGTTGGTTCAAACAACAACAATGAATTCCTAATATAACTATGCAATGAGCCAATATGCTTAGTTACAACTTCAGGTGTATCAAGTGCAATACCCAAATTCAGTGCTTGCTTCCTAAATTATTTTGTAAAAATTTGAACATCCTTACCTTTTGCTTGCGTCAAATACTGCCAATTAATCAAATATTTTTTCTTGTATCCTAAGGGATAAAATTGTTCCTTTAACGCAGAAATAAAATCATGCCATTAGGAAAAGAGTTTACCCACATTCTTACTGCTCTGCAATTTTCTCTCCCACAAAATGAGAGCGGTGCTGCTCAGCCATAGCAAGGCCAACTGGATCTTTGCCTCGTCCTCCACGATTTGCTGACTCCTGCAGTAGACCTCAATCTGCCTAATCCAATTATCAAGCTTCTCTACGTTACTTTCACCATTAAACATGGGAAGATAAAATTTAACATCTAATTTAAAGAAAGGTTTCTTAGATGGATCCTTTGAATTTCTATGATTATCATCATGAGAGGAAGGATAACCTTCACTCCTAGAAGGAGAAGGAGGTGTTCTTCTCCACCATTCCCATGTGTTGAACCTTGTTCTTCTAGTTTTCTCTCTTCTGCGTTCTCCAGCCTTAAAACGAGTTGACTAATATTCTCTGCCATTGAATAGAAGGTCTTTCTAAAATTACTCTCCTCTTCAAGATGAGCCTCATCTTCTGCCATGTTTCTCCTTCGAGGTGCACGCCTCGCTTCTGGATCGAAAGGTTCTAGTTCCCCTTCGCCTCTTTGAAGCACTTTTCTTGTTAGCATACAAACATGCAATTCACATCTAAAAAGTGTTGGTTTGATACCACTTGATCTAGGATACTTTCGCTTATAGATGTATGAAAAGAATCACATGTGAAGATTGCAGCTTAACATAGAAATTCAATGTGCACACAAGAACAGAAGAAGAAGAAACACATAAAAACATGAAGGAAGACACAAAGACTTGATAACGGAGTTCATCCAACTTAGACTACATCTTCAGGCCCTGCTCGAACAATGGGTAGGCCTTATTATATTAAATGGCATGAAAAGAAGAGAATTATAGTCATTAGCTGAATACAAGAGGCTTATACTCCATTCTGAAAGAGGCTGTGAAATGGAGACCTTAGATGGAGAAGTGGGCAGCACCAATGTGTCCATGGAATTGAAAGGGGTTGAGAACATCTAAAACTTGTCCAAAACAAAAAAAAATGCACTATCAACCTCCTGGAAGCTCTCCTACCCCGAACAGTGTGCTAAAAAATCCTCTCCCTCATCCTACTCCAATCGCTGGGTTTTATATGTGTCATTTAGGACAAAAGCCACTTAAATCAGGGCTATTTGGTTCAGAATAGAGGTCGGTGGAGTAGAAGGTTTAGTGGGCATAATCAACCCTTAAAAATAGTATTTTTATTGTTGTAGTGATAAAATACTAAAAACCCCGAAAAAACACTAAAATCCGACCAAAAACCGTTTACCCAGATTTCCAATTTATTAAATCGGGCATATATTCTTATCGGGTCTAGGCCCGATATCGTAATCGCAAGTCACTGAGGTCCAAGGCCTTGTAAATGGGAGAATGCCAACCACCGATCACTGGTATCGGTGTCGACCGATTGCACTGCTGTTTGCCGATTGCCGATATCGGTGTCGGCATATCGAAGCTCTGATCGCCGATGTCGATTGCCCCGATATCGTCGGTACTAATTCTGCCAATCTGATCACCCTTTGATCGCCGATCCAATTTAATCGGAGATTGCTGATTGGTGGTTCCACTTCACCCTCCTTAAGTTCGCCTCTTTGGATCCTCCGATTGTGAGTTTTCCTTTTAAGTCTTAAAACCCATTTTTTAAGGAAAATTCCTCATTTTCTTAAGGAACAAAGTAACCTTCTTTTCATGATAACTTCATCATCCAGACTTGGATTGAAGTGTCATTCGCACCATTAGAATCAAGACAATGAAATTTATGCTCTAGTGTTGGGCTGAATTTATTATGAGAACTTTGATTTCTAAGCTTTTCCATGCCATTGTATCTGAAGATCCACCTAGATCAATTTGTCATCCCACTATCCTACCTACAAGATCCTATCCTATAACTTTTTCGCATAAGAGCTCATAGTTGCTATATGATTTACCTGTTCTTTCTTGCTAAGATCACTTGCAACTCAATTCTCCTTCCCTTTGTTGTATCCGATCTCGAAGTCAAACTCACTAAAGGTAGCCAACCATCTATCTTTCCTGGCATTTAGATTTTGTTGGTTAAATAAATACCTCAACCCATAGTGATCACTCATCCACACAAACTGTCTACCTAGAAGATAGTGTCTCCACATATTTAGTTCATGTATAATTTTTTCTAACTCAAGATCATGTGTTGGGTAGTTCTACTCATTCTCATTCACTTTCAGTAACTCATAGCACACTACCTGTATTTCTTACATGAGATCCCAAAAATTCATCTCTTGCAAGCATCTGTACACATTACAAGCTCCTAGTCTAGATCTGCAATCTTTAGCATTGGTGCATGTGTCAACAACTACTTAAGCTACTCAAAACTATCCTCACATTCCTCTGTTCATTCAAACTTCTTACCTTTTCTATGCAATGATTTGATAGGATATTCAATGTGTGAGAAGTTCCTGATGAACCTCCTATAGTAACTTACCAATCCCATAAATGATCTCACCTCATTTACATTCTAAGGAGCTGTCCACTCCATGATGGCCCTGATCTTTTTTGGATCTACTACAATGCCTTCCTCGGAGACTACATACCCCAAGTAATGTGCCTTCATTTGAAATAAGCTACACTCGCTAAGCTTATCATACAACTAATTCTCTCTTAGCAACCTCAACATTGTTGCTAATGTTTGACATGCTCTTCCTCATTTTTAGAATATATGAGTATGTCATCAATGAATACAATAACAAACTTGTCTAGATAAGGATGCAACACATTATTCATAAAAAACATACATGTAGCTGGATAATTAGTCAAACTGAATGGAACAACAACAAACTCATAATGCCCATACTTGGTCCTGAATGCAACCTTGAAGATATCCTCTTCCTTGATGCATACCTAATGGTATCCCAATTTTAGGTCGATCTTAGAGAACATTGTTGTTGCCTTTAGTTGATTAAACAAATCATGAATCCTTGGAAAATGATATATGTTCTTGATCATTTCTTTATTTAGTTTCTTGTCATTAATGCACAATATAAGAGTACCATCTTTCTTCTTTATGAGAAACATTGTGCACCCCAAGGTGATACACTTGGCCTAGTGTACCCCTTGTCCAAGATTTCCTTCATATACAACTTTAACTCAACCAACTCTGGTGTGCTCATCATGTAAAGTGATTTTGATGTTGGAGCCACCCTTGGCACTAACTTAATAGAGAAATATAGCTCCCCGTGAGTTGGAAACTTTGTAATGTCCTCAAGGAATACCTCCTAAAACTACTGCAGAACTGGGTACCTTCTCAACACATCTGCATCCTCAACCTCCTTACCATTGTCACTTGAAATGTGCACTACAAACATCACACAACCTTTTCTATGACTACAGTTGGCCTGCATAGTGGTAACCATCCTCACTGATGTAGGCTTCTTCTTTCACTGCAAAGTCCTATTTTCCCCACTACTATGCACACACTCAATGGCCTTATTGAAGAAATCCACTTTGGTTTTGTGAAGGTATATCCAATCCATACCAAAAATCATGTTATATGATCCCAATGGCAATACATTCAAGTGTGTTTATGTAGGCATACCATTCAACTCAAATGCACAAACTCTTACCCAATGGTGAACTCACTTCTTCGTACCTATAGCCAATTGTACCAACCAAGATTCTGCATGGAATTATTTCTTTAAACCACACTTATCCATGAGGTTAGGATTAATATAACTATAGTTAGATTCAAGGTCAATCAGAATAGAAACAACTTGATAACAAAGCTTACCGTCCATATCAATGATTGATTCTTGATGATCCGCATATCTACTGTCCACAACTGCATAGATTTGAGGAAACTTATGGCCAACATCACCACTATATGCACCTCCTGATAATTGTAGATCTGGGATCTATCACCACTCTAATACTATGGGCAATCCTACTTAAGATGATCCTTACCACATATCCAACACTACAATGGTTCTCTACCACCGCCTCTAGTCTGCTGCTCTCCATATCCTTTCTCATTTTTGTTGAATCTATTGTAAGGAACTCCATCTTATTTCTCACCTGTATCTTGAGGTCTTCCTCGCTTTGGTGGCCATTTTCCTTTATCTTTCTCATTTTCTTTTAAGTCACGCTTTAGCTCAATTTTGTGCTTCGACTACTCATAACAATGCTTCAACTTTCAGATGGCCTCCTCTAATGATCTAGGATGATCGAACTCAATATGGTCTTTGTATGCTACTAGAAGTCCATCGATGAATTTCTAAACCTTGACCTTCTCCTGCTTGAGGTAAAGCACATATCTCAACAAATCCAAAAAATTGCTAGTATACTCCTTGTCTATCATAGAACCCATCTTCAAATCATAAAACTCCTTAAATATGTCATCATAGTACCTCTTTGATAAGTACTTCTTCTTGAAGAGACTTTCAAATGCATGCCAACTCAAATAATCTCCATCGATACCTTTAACATTCTTCACATCTTCCCACCAAATATATTCTTTACCGTTGAGATTGAAAAGGACTATCCTTGCTTTCACGTTTTCAAAATAATCATGCAATCTAAAGAATTTCCTCATAGCAAGAAACCATGCCTCTATATCCTGTAATTTCTTCATCTCTCCATTAAATGTAGGTGTCTTTGTTTTCTTGAGCTTGTTCAGAAAGTATCCCCTATCACTCCGACTGTAAGGGTAAGAATGATGACAATCACGATGCCTATCAGAACCATAACTAGAATAGTACTTGTTTCCAATACCCCTCCTATATGGGGTGTCCAATAACCTACCATCTCTGATCATGTTAGATATATCTGACCTATGCTCACAATAATACATGTGTCTACTAGGAGATCTACTTCCATATGTCCCATTAGTTCTATCCTCCTGTCCATGGTAGAAATAAAGTGGCCCTTTCTGTTGCAATTATGACCAACTCTGAAGTAGTATTGCATTCACCTCTACTTGTTTCTCTTGTGCCTACATGGTTTTATCATTCTCCGCTTTGCAACTCCTCATTTCTTCCCACAAGCTTCTCAAATTGTTTTCCAAATCAAAATAATTCCCCACACCACGCTACTCTTCTAATTCATAGGGAGATCCTATGTAGTCTACCACCTTGCTAGCCATCTAATATCTTTCTTGAATGACATACTATGTCAACTAAACCAATTATAATAAGTCAATGTACCTTAGCATAATTCGGGGAGGATATCTTGTCTATAACATCATCAAATTAGCATGATACATATAAACATAATCATAATAGAATATAGACATCTATCGAATAAATGCACCAACACATAAAAATCCTTCTACTTAGGGTCCAATCATCAATGCAAGACCGTATCAAGAATGCATGCTATGACCTTATGGATGAGAAAAACCATTATTCCATCGTACAGATTGCCACAAGCAACCATCAACATGCATAAGCAATGACCAATCAACTACACATATGCATAACCACATGTGGACGACCATAAGCAATCAATTCTTGTAACCAACCTTCAAGGCTGACACATGTAATCAAACAACAAAAAATGCAACCAATCATATAAGGATGTAATTAAGTTGCATATCTATTGGGTGCGGGATCCACCAAGGGCAGTTTTGGGGTTTAGAGCCTAGATTTTGGTCAATTTTGTAACTCCAATGTAAAGACTCTGCATTTTGTGGGCACAAAGCATGTAGTTGTAAAAGAGTCATATGGTTGTTCGCCCTTATTTTGTTAATGCAATGTCGGCTGTAGAAGATTTACCCATGGTCTGCAGACCATGGGATTGTATAAATAGAGTGAGGCTCTAAGTAGTTAAAAGAATGAATGTAGACAAAAGATGAAGAACATATGATGTATGTGAGATAGATCTAAAGTGTAAAGTCTAGTTTTGGGTCGTAGCATAGGAAGAGGCTCTATAGCTGAGTGCACAGAGGCCTAGTAGTCCAAAACTGAGTGCACAAACCCTTACAACTAAGTGTGCAGGGTGTGTCTAGTCTATAAATAGTTGGAATTATTAATAAAGAGAAGTTTCTATCAATTCTGTGTATTTATTTCCTATCTATGCATCGATTATATTGTGTATGAATTTCACTTTTAATGCTTATATGATGTGCGAATGTCTATCACTATATTGATTAAGTGAATGCAAGGAAGAATATCCATTTTCACAAAGATAACTCATATCTGATAATAAGATAAGTAAGGTACTTGGCATAGTTTGGGAAATAGCACAGTTCGTTGCCATAGTAGCGTGAAAGAATCTTAGCCCATGGTTAGGACTACGCGAAAGCCGATCATAATAGATCGCGGAAGTATTGAAGGGTGGAATAGTGCGCGAAGTGACTTGTGGGAAGGTAGGTCTAGTTGGACTAAACTAACATCACATCCATCTCAAGGGTGTGGAAATTTGGTTCCAGCATCCCCCCATACTACTTAGGGTGAGACTTCAGTCCGTGCTCCGCTGTTTGATGCCGAAAGGGCCAATAGTGTAGGGATTTGTTTGGCTAAATAACTCTGAACCTAGATCGAGCCCCCATAAGCCAAAAATATAATCAAGTTGTGTATAAGCTTCATATAATCAAGTAACGAGTCATATGCTTCTAAAATTACATCTCACAAAATCACATCAAGTTCCTCATGGTAACCTTGCTACAACCATGATCAACATGATGCAATGCAACAAGCACATGGAAGACAAGTGTAAGAGACACACATGAAAATGACATGCATGCATGACCAATAAACACAACCCATCTAGTTTGATGGGTGAACCATGCTCTGATACCAAACTGTAACACCCCCTCCTAGGTCTACCCAAAGTAACCATGATAATTGGGGTAAACATGAGACAAGAGGCTACTATGATTATATTCGACCTCCTATGTGACCTTAAGTAAGTGGAATCGACAAAACATCACACACATTTATCCAACATCATCAAAAAAACCTTCAGGAGACAAGTCAGGCACTGAGACAGCCTGTCCATGTAGAAAATTTTGTAGATTCACAAGCTTATGCAATGTACTAAAGCACATGACAAGAATCTACTTCTACTTTCAACCAATGGAAGCCAATAAATGAATGAAAACAATATGAACAAGAATAATATAAATCAATGGTACATAAAACAAGATGTGTCTAGGGAAAAACATTGCTCAAAACCCTTGTATCTATATGAATATATCATAAATATGAGTGAAGATAGAAATCTTGTTCTCACTAGAACAATTCCGCACAAGTATGATCAACTATCTCAGCTCACAAGAAAGCTCTTGGCCAAGACTTAGCCAATTTCATCTTCCCTCCAAGCCCTATTTCCTTGCATAATTCCTATGGCTGAATAACCTATATTAATGGGAATCCAGAGCTTCCAAAACTATGCAATTTAATATAGGTTGACTTCCTGATTGCATGCATGATGTATACAACTTAGTAAATCACACAATTGATAGTACATTGTCCCTTCAATCTAGTATCAAATAGGTCTTTCTTAGAATTGACATGCATGAGTTTTTGATGAGGAAATCTTCCATTAACTAGAGTGGCACTTGTGGATGCAATAGTGCACCAACTAACTGTTAACTCTATATTAGTTCCTCAAATAGTTTGGAACTAATTTAACTGAGCATAACTTGGTAAGCTAAGTTATATAATTACAACCCAGAATTAAACTCATCCTAGACCCCTAAAACTTAGGGAGAACATATACATGACTTCAAAAAGACTTCCAACTTGAAATTCCTAAGCTAATCAAATTAATTAAACTTAATCAACTATTTACAAGTTGCTATGAGAATAGAGTTCGATTTAATTCATAGTTTAAATTCAAGGAAAAATTTAAACTGGAATTTTTTATTTCCATTTATCGACACTCCCTCTCAACAAGAAAGGGATTATCATCCACCCCAATCCTGTCTCTATGAAACTCGAATTTACATCTTAACAATGCCTTTGTCAAAATTTCAGCATCTTTCTCCTCCATGGGAATGTACTCTAACAACATGATTTGTGTCAATATACAATCTCTTAGATGTTGATATCAGATCTTAATATGCTTGGAAGGATCATGAAAAGTTGGATTTTTAGAGAGTTTGATACAACTCTAAATGTCATAGTCAATCATATTTGGATCCATCTACTAGCCAAACAAGCCAACCAGGATCTTCCTCATCTAGATGGTCTCACATTTTTTCTTATTCGAAGCTATATACTCTCCCTCTACCGAACTAAGTGCAACCAATCTTTTTTTCCTACTGTACCAAGAAACAGTCACTGACCCAATACCGAATATCCACCCAGATGTGCTCTTCCGGTTAGATCGACTCCCTGCCCAATCTGTATCAGTGAAGCCTTGAAGCTTCACTCCCTCTCTTGATCTGTACGATAATCCATACTGATAAGTTCCCCTAAAGTATCTCAACACATGATTTGTCACCTTCCAATACATCTTGGTAGGCCTAACCATCACTTGAATAAGTTGGTTAACTTCATAGCACATATTTGATCATGTGATCACTAAGTACATGAGTGAACCCACAAGTTCCCTATAAATAATACCTTCCACTACTTCCCCTGAAGTAGCATCCTCCTTCCTCTAGTTACCTACTAGAGGAGTCTCCATGGGTTTGTTGTTCTCCATGCAGAATCTCCTGAGTATCTTGTTGGCATACTTGCCCTGAGACACAAACAACTCCCCATCACTCTGCTATACCTCCATGCCAAGAAATTAATGCATGAGCCCCATATCCTTCATCTCAAACTCTCTTGCAAGGTCCTCCTTGCAATACTTGGTCAGCTGGTCATCACCTGTTAGTATGAGATCATCAACATAAAGCAAATTGATCGACAATTTACCTTCCACCACTATGTGGTACAGGTTAGCATCCGCTTCACTCTTCGTGAAGTCAAACTAAGTGAAGTAGCTATCTATCATAGTGTACCAAGCACGGGGTGCTTGCTTCAACCCATATAATTCTCTCTTGATCGGGCCCACATGCGACTAATGGTCAAAGGTCTCAAAGTCTTCAGGCTGCTATATGTACACCTCTTCCTCAATCATGGTATTAAGGAAGATTGTCTTCACATCCATATGATATATCTTCCAACCCATCTGTGATGATAGTCCCAATATAGATCTATTTGACGAGTACTCTTGAGCCTTTGTTTTGTCTCGACCTTTTATGCTTTTTTTAAATGACTTGTGTTTGCACCAAGTGTTTATAGCCATTACCATCCTTTTTATGATAATATATAGTCACCCACAGGTAATAAGTTGTGAATTCTTGGATTCTTATTTATGTAATAATCTGAAGGTATTTTCATGTCAAAGCACCACTAATATCAAGTTTCCAGGATGGAAGATGTATAGATCCAGTTCCACTAGTCCGCTTCTTGTTCCACTAGCCCAGTCCTTGCACCAACTGTGTAAATCTTGTTCTCACTTCCATGATTTTCATACTTCGGACTATCATGGAAGAAAATGGCCATATGGGTTTTGGAGGGCAGGTGATCAATATGCTAATGTGTTCCTTCGATGGATTTCAGGCCTTCCAAACAACGCATGGAGTTATAGTCAAACATTTAGTCAAACTACATTCAATAGCATTCTGAGGATATCTACAATACTGGTTTTTCGCCTTTCTAGGGGAATTGCAGATCATTTTGCAGCTATCCAGTTATCGTGTCTCTTATTTTTAGTTGAAATGATTTTGAACTCTAATTTGTTTATTAGACCACCATAAAATTTGGATTGCTAGTATGCGAGAATGGTTATAAAATGTGAAGCCATGCTCTGTATTAGGGGCACATGCATGGAGGGGGCACATCTGAATCAATAGCATAGGGAGACACCAAGACTTAGATGTATTGCATTTGATAGTGGCAGAGTATTTTTATAATGTAGAAAATTAATTTTTACTATGGGCTTAGTGGAATGATTGAGGGGACCACTGGAGTCCAGATATGTAATATCGATTTTAGAATTAATACAACCAGGCATTAGTTTTATATATTAATCCTTCCACCTAGATTCAATTCTTGTTCCAGATTTCCTCGCATGGTTTAGTGTCAGTTAGTTTTCTTATTTTATGGTTCCTTGGCTTAGATTGGTATAGTTTGATTTGATATAGTGTGTATTGGCATAGATTACCATTTGATTATGTGACAATTTGTTTTGCGTAGTATGACAACATGCTTCTGGTCTAGACTGCAATTCAAGTATATTAATTAAATCCTTTCCATCTGTTAGTCCGAATCTTCGCAGCCTGTCACCAAGGATGAAAAAGGGCTCTTACTATGTCTAGTTTTCAGAGATGTTTTGCACATGATATTCAGTGAAAAACATGGCATAAGCATGTTCATCAGAAGAAGCTCAGAAAAATATTTCCAACGGTATATCACACTCCCAAAACCGGCTCCTAGATCAAAATATATGATTGAATGAATGATTGACTCAAAGATCTCCCTGTGCAACAATTCATGTATTTAATGATTGAGAGGAAGCTAGGAGATGTCGGTGGCTGGTTTTATGGCTAGATTGTGATAGAGAAGGAGAGAACATATCATCTGAGGTCTATTTTCATGTTGCTAATCCTCATCTCAACCTATGGAGTGCTCGTTTCTCTGCTTTGATTGAAAGAGATATCCATGAATCTACAGAGTTTGGTCCATCCAAATTAGTTTTTTTTTTTTGTAGATGCAGTTCTTGGTAATTGAGAACCTTCTTCCAATTCATGGCATAGGGCACTGTACATTGCTAACAATGATATTATTGGTGAAAGGTTTACAACTTCTGGTCTCATGGTTCTAGAGAGGAATTACTTGGAGATTTATAAGTATGAATCTTAGGGAGGTTGAAATTGATGAGGAGGTAGATGTCATTATATCATAATGGATGGGTTACATGCTTCTATATGAGAGCATGCTTTCTAGTATAATTGTTGCAAGAGATCGTTGGCTCAAGTCAGGGGGGCTAATTTTACCTTCTCACGTGACATTGTACATGGCACCAGTTACACATCCTGAAAGATACAGTGAAAGTATTGAGTTCTGGTGAAATGTTTATGGAATTGATATGTCTATGATGTTACCATTGGCAAAGAAATGTACCTTTGAGGAGCCTTGTATCGAAACTATTGCAGCAGAAAATGTCTTGACATGGGAAATTTTTATCTAACAAATTAAATGTAACACTGTCATAATACAGGAGTTGGAATGAGTTACTGCAAATTTCAGTGTGTCATTTATGATGAAAGCATCCTTGCATGGTTTTGCATTATAGTTTTATGTTTCATTTGGAGGGAATGAAACAACATCTAGTGATGCCCAGTTAGAATCATCAATAGACAACGCTTTATCTGGAGATGTTCGTGTAAATGGTTTACATCAAAGAAAAAGGATGCGAAATCTCTAAATTTATGATCCTTTAGAGGTGAAGAAATATCAAGTAATTGTATGTTCTAAGTTCTATTACGTTGTCACAGAGTAGGGAGAACCCACGCTTTCTGGATATACACCTAGAATATGCTTCGGGGGACAATGCTTTGTTAAGGAAATCTATTATGTGGTGATATTTTCAGCTTGTTATTGTTCACAGCCTTTGGGGCACCATTCTAAGCATTTGATTTGATTATTTCATTGGTTCCTTGATGTTTTCTATAGAAAAGTTGATCTGAAAGCAATGTTGGGCTCAATTCATACCACAATTTTGTCCTCTAAATATCATCATAGGTGTTGGGTGCTCTTGTATGTTTATGCTATTACTATGGCTGTCAAGAGGAAAGTTTTAGAGCATGCATAAGACTTCTCATTTTTATAGTGGTTTATCTCAGAGTGCACATTCTATTAGAAAGTGTGGAGAGTTTCCAGTCAAATATGATGTGAAAGATTGTTGAGGTTTCACAGAAAAGGACAATGCCAAGTGTCAATTTGAAGAAAGTTGGGAAGTGCAAAAATTGTTTTCAATTGCCAGATGCTGAGTGTAGTGAAATTAAACGACCTAACTTCAGGTTGGGTTTTGAAATTGGACCTCTTTATATCTCATGTTATGATATTTATTCAAATAAGGTGGATTTTAAATTTTATCTGGCTCAACTTGATGTACGTGTTTATAAGATGGAAATGCCAGTGAAGATTAAGATAAAGAAGGCATCTGGATGTCTTTTTTCTGTAAGTTTCAAAAATTTTGTTTGGGGAGGAAAACTAGATAAGTTGCACCTAGTTTTGAAGAAACCTTGCATATTGGTTCCAAGGATTCTTGTTTTTTTGTCATTCTTATGATGAGAGCACAACCAAGCAAGAAGCCATGATAGATTTGATGATTCTAGGAGAAAACTCAGTACCAATACTAATGATTCTTGAAGTCAAGTTTCTCACAGATTGTCCACATGCACTACAACAATTAAAGGTAGAAAACATGAAGATGGAGAAATCCGAGGAATAGAAGAAAGAGCAGCTAACTTGGAACAATTATAATTCTTTACCCTTTACTCAGAATGTGATAACTGAGACTTTGTGAATGGGGAATATCATAACTGTTGTGATGAGGAAAGCATTGCAGGACGTGGAGATTAAAGGACACTTCATTCCTGAAGGATGGTGTGTGCTCACATACTTGAAGATCCATTCACCTTGATGAAGACTATTATGAAAATCCACACAAATTCAATCCTTGGAGATGGTAAGAAAAGGATGCAAGTGGCAACAATTTTATTCCATTTGGAGGAGGCCACAGACTTTGCCCATGCATCGACATGGCAAGATTGGAAGCTTCCATCTTCTTGCACTATCTTGTGACACAATACAGTGGGGAGGTAGATGACGATTCCATTTGGACACAGTAGTAAATAAGTGGTCATACAGAGAAGCTATGGGTGTTGCGCATAGGGCCATCCTCAAGGGGCGCTGAGCGTAGAGCCTGTGTGCTGAAAAGGGACTTGCATATCAGGCAAAAGTTTTGTTTAATCGGTGCCCTACCCTTGGCACTATTTTGGAAAATGAAGAGGTCATTTATGGTGTTAGTGAACAAGGTGTACATCCTGTTATCCACAAGCCAATACGCCAATCGATGCTTAAAATTACTGAGTATGTTGGCTACCTTGTCAAAGATATGGATGGACTAGATTGGCCTGAAGGCATCAAGGAAATGTAGCATAATTGGATTGGATGGTCAAAAGGTGCTGAATGGGAATTTATGTCCTTGATAGAGATGGACAATGTTGGGTTGTGTTATATTCTTTCCACATAGTTAACAGGGGGTTTGAGGGGTACCCGTAACCCCACTTTATGGGGTTTGGGGCAGCGCCCCGGAAATTTTGGTTTTGGACCCTGTGTCAGGTTGGGCGGACCCACCTATGGTTTTGTGCATGATTTTTGCACATGTTTTTTGGACGCGATGGTTTTCGGTCCATGGTATTGGATCGATGGTTTTTTGGTCCATGGTATTGGACGTGATGATTTTTGGTCCATGGTATTGGATGCTTCGGCATGTATAAATATGTATTGTAACATTGAAAGGAACATAATGAAAAATCAAGCTGGTAGTCTCGGTTTTGAGATCCAGTGGGGAATCTCTGTGTATATGTGTTTTATGGGTTATGCTCTCGCATTTTTTATTTTCTTGTGATTTAGAATTCGTATGCAGGTAATT
>APFE031255332.1:0-14020 GCA_000404065.3 Pinus taeda | reverse complement strand
TTCTTCCACATAATTAACAGGGGGTTTGAGGGGTACCCGTAACCCCACTTTATGGGGTCCAGGGCAGCGCCCCGGAAAATTTTGGTTTTGGACCATATGTTAGGTTGGGCAGACCCACCTATGGTTTTGTTCATGATTTCCGCACATGTTTTTTGGACACGATGGTTTTCGGTCCATGGTATTGGATCAATGGTTTCTTGGTCCATGGTATTGGACGTGATGGTTTTTTGGTCCATCGTATTGGATGCTTCGGCATGTATAAATATGTATTGTAACATTGAAAGGAACAAAATGAAAAATCAAGCTGGTAGTCTCGGTTTTGAGATCCAGTGGGAAATCTATGTGTATATGTGTTTTATGTGTTATGCTCTCGCATTTTTATTTTTCCTGTGATTTAGAATTCGTATGCAGGTAATTTCTGTACGGGGTTAAAACCTACAATGACAATGAAAGCACTTGAATTTGTACAAGTCCCTCTTCTTTCCCCCTTGACCAGATTCTCCTTTAGATTGGGATTTATTCCCTTTCCCTTTGTTTGCTTTTCTAGCCAAGGCACATTTCTCCTCATCCACAACCTTGGATGAGGTCCCGTTTGTAGTATTCTACCTTATCTCCTCTTGTACCAAATCCAATCAAAGACATTCCCATTTGGTAGCAGTGAAAAATTTAAGGATGGAAAATTAGCTTGAAGTTTAAAAACATTAGCAAATATCACTAGTCCCTAATATGCAAACTATAAAATAAATATTATTGTATTTGTAAAATTATTAAAATTCATAATGATTTTATATATACTCTCTATATAATGTTTGTGATTTTTAAGGTAAAAAATTTATATTATAAAATTTGGGTTAATCTTTTTTGTACAAATTGGAAATTGGCGATTTTTTTTTGGAAAAATCATGGAAAATTAGCCCACCTGTGCATATTTTCCCCTAAAATTTTCCATGTTTGGTAGCTTCTCCTTCCCATTTACCGAATCCTGGTAGCTGTGCTAGCTCTTGGGAAGGCCTAGAAGGGCTGCTTATGAGATCATCCTCCACAACAGTTACCCCAACTCCTCCAAGTTCATCATGACATTGTGTGAATCAACTTAGGTACTCTTGAATTGATTCAATATTTTGCATCTTGATATTTCAAAGGTAGTCCTTAAACCCCAACTTCCCATGCTCACTATTGTTCTGGAAGAGTTTTGTTAGTGCTTGCCACATTACACACATGGTTTCTTTCTCATGGATATTGGAGAATATGTGATCCTTCACACCTTCCAATATGATCCGCCTTGCCTTAGCTATAAACTTCTTCCATTCTACTAGATCTTGAACATCAATAGCTAGTGGTTTTGGGAGGTCAATATCTATGAATTCCTTCAAACCATTATCCTCCATCACTGCCTCCATCTTGTCCTTCCAATCAATAAAATTCGAGCTGCCGTCAAGGGCATACTCGAGCCTCAGTCCATAGAAGGACATCATGCTAGCTCTTGAAAATTGATCTTGCAAATATGATCCTCCTACAAAGACAATTTCGAATTCTCTTCTCTGATATGAATCTTTCTCTGATGTGATGTAGAAATTCCTATGTAGATTCAATAATACTCATGTAATTTATTAAAACATAAAACATGAATCTACTCTACTCATTTTCCGAAAGAAATTCATGATTAAGAAGGAAATCATAAACATGTGACATGAATCAATTCAAAAACACAGATAATTATCTAGGGGAAATAAACCGCTCAAAACCCCTTCCTATTTGTATTGCATTAATCATAAAATATAGAATAAATGCAATTCTTGCTCAAGCCTGAGCAACCTCTGCAATAGTATAGTTTATCTGTCTACCTCACAAGATGTGTCTCGTCAATACTTAAAACAAATTATTGCTTGCCCAAGTCCCTATTTCCTTATTTTGTTCAATAAGGAATTAGCCCCTATTGTTTAGGGAAATTACCCATCCAGAACTGTGCAATCAATGTAAGCCCTTCTCTAACCACATGCACGACCTATATATTCTAGAATTGTCTACAATTGATAGTACACATCCCTTGAACTCAAATCTCAATTGGGTAAATTGAGTTTCCTACATGCATCAATTATTCTAGGTTGATTGATGAGTTACCTGGTTGATCACCGAGGTACACACCCCACTACTAGACCCTCCACTAGTTCTCTAATAGTTAGAACTAGTTAAACTCATAATAACTCAAACCGATTGCTAGAAATTAGAAATCAATCATAGTATAATGAACTCAAGTGTCTCCTACTCGAATTTATTGAGTTAATTGAGTGATAAGTTTCATATCACCTCATTTAACTACCTCCAAGTATTTTATTGAAATTGAATTTCAAATTTTAATCTAGTTTGACCAAGGCAAAGTCAAAACTAGACTTTCTTGTTGCATTTTCAAGAAACAATACTAGTTAATGTTAATAAATAAAAAATTATAAATTGAAATACTTAATTTATATATATCTCTTATAAATATTTAAAATTAATTAATTATTCTAATCAAGTTATAAAAGAGAATCATATATATATATACTATATTATATAGCATAAAAATCAAATGATACATGCGAAAATAATAATTTTTTTTAAAAAATTAAATTGTAGTAAACAATGTATAATATCTTTAATATCAATCTCAATCCTTTTAATGTGATTATTACTAAAAACATATTCCAATAAATATATGTGGGAGGCTAATTCCTTTACCATTCACTAAATAATTATTGATAACTAAATTCTTATATATATATATAAAATTTTGGTTTCATATGATCTAACTCATTATTGAAAGTTACTACTTGTGCATTGAATACACTACCCTACCAAAACTATTGAATAAGTAAACCACCTGATAACTCAAATATGTAGTAAACAGTTGCATTCAACACTCCCCTTAATTTTGAATTTATCTTCATTATAATTTTCAGTACAAACAACTCCTAAGAATTGTATTTGAAATTCAAAACTTGGTTTTTCCAATGGTTTTGTAAAGATGTCTTTGAACTGATTTTTGGAATTACAAAATTAAAGATTGACTTCATCATTGTTGAATAACTCTTGGATGAAGTGAAAATTAACATTAATATGTTTACTTTTGCAGTGAAAGATGTGATTTCTATAAAGTGTAATAGATTAATTATTATCATAAAACATAGGAGTTGGATTTTTCTTCTCTTTAGGCTCAAGATCCCCTATCAGTCTTAATAACCAAATTGTTTGGCATGTTACTCTTGTTGCTACTACATACTCTTCTTTTGTTGATGAAATATAGACAATGTGTTTCTTCTTGGATGCCCATGAAATCAATCTTGTACCTAGGTGAAATACATATCTTGAGGTACTCTTTTTGTCATTAATACTTCCATGAAAAATACTATCTATGTAACCAACATGATGGTTATATTTGAAATCAATGTATAGAATTCCATACTGTATTTTTCTTCTAATATACCTTAAAATCCATTTTCTTGCTTTCCAATGGGTTTCTTTTGGTGACTCCATAAACTTGGATATAAGGCTAATGAAATACATTATGTCAGGACTTGTCACAATGAGATACATTGGGCCACCTATTCGCTGCTTGTACAAACTGGAATTGACTACTAGATTATTATCATTTTTTATTAGGACAATTGATGTGTTTGTTTTCTTGCACTCACTTCTCCTAGACCTTGTCAAAATGACTCTTACACACTTTGCGTGGAAAATGAGAATTCACTTTTTAGACTCAACTTGTATTCCACGAAAGTATCTCTTGTGGTCAAGATTGGTAATGTCAAATTCCTTCTCCATGATTGTTTGAAAATCTTCAAGCCACACATTTCATATGTAAATTGTATCATTGACATAAATGCAAACAATCAAAATATCACCTTGTAGATGTAATTTTGTATAAAGAGTGTGCTCAT
The DNA here is from genome assembly GCA_000404065.3 of Pinus taeda. Classification (NCBI taxonomy): domain Eukaryota; kingdom Viridiplantae; phylum Streptophyta; class Pinopsida; order Pinales; family Pinaceae; genus Pinus; species Pinus taeda. The sequence continues at coordinate 10,100 of APFE031255332.1, read as the reverse complement.
TAATGTTGTGGTTGAATAATTTTATGAGAGGACAAGAATCAATTATATTGTACTATGCTCTACGGACTTGTTTTAAACCATACAAAGTATTTTATAACTTGTAAACTCTCAACTCTTGACTCTTGACTTCATATCCTAGAGGTTGATCTACATAAACTTCTTCCTTCAAGATACCATTAAAGTTGTTGATTTGACATCCATTTGGTAAACTAGCCAATGTGTTTGCTGTTATTGCTTATTACTGTTTTGATAGTGTCCAACCTTGCTACTAAGGGGAAAGTTTCTTCACAATCTACTCCAGGTTGGTATGTAAAGGTGTTTGCTAAAAATCTAGCTTTATGTTTTTAATTTTCCCTTTTTCATTAAACTTGGTATTATAGGCTCATTTGACTCCAACACTTATTTTTCTTGTTGGTATATATATAGGATTCCATGTGTCATTCTAATATATTGCTACAATTTCTTCATTCATAGCTTCAATTCATTCTTTCTTTTTTACTACTTCTTAAAAATATGTTAGTCGACAAGACAACAAGGAAAAATGTACTTATTCATTATATAGTTGTTCATAAATTTCTTTGAAATGTCTTGTTTTTTGTGGAATGGTGGGATCAAATTTGTTGCTTGAGGATGGACTATGTGCATTTTGTCCTCGTTGGTTTTCCCCTTCAACTAGAACTTGTATCCATGGAAGTCCTTGTATTGTTTGTTCTACTTGTGTTGCTTCACTTAATTCAAATGCATGTCGAAACACTTGATTCCTATTTGTTCTATTATCTGAGTCATTCCATGATTGATCTTTAAAGAATTTAAAATCCCTTGAAGTAATTGCATTCTTGGTGATAGGATTGTACAATTTATAAGCCTTATATTCTTCACTACAACCAACAAATATGTATTTTTCATTTATGTCTTCCAATTTCGGTCTCATTTCTTTTGGAACATTTGGATAGGATACACGACCAAAGGTAGTCAAGTGTGATACAATTGTCTTCATACCACTCCAAGATTCTAAGGGAAATATTTATCTAAAACTTTTGGTTGGATATTTGTTCAAAATAAAAATTGATTATGCTACTGATTCTACCCAATACTCATTTGGAAAATTCTTTACCTTCAACATGCTTCTTGCCATATTCATGATGGTCTAATTTTTCCATTATGATACTCCATTTTGCTATGGAGTGTACCTTTTTGTAATCCATCTTATGATACATTAATCCTTGAAATATGTTGCAAATGCTATAGAATCATATTCACCTCTGTCATCTGATATTTATACTTTAATTTTGTTTCCACTTTACTTCTATGCAATGGATTTTAACTACTTGATTTTTTCAATATATCAGATATTTTGATGAAGAAGACCTATGTCATTCTGCTAAAATCATCAATAAAGGTTAGAAAGTAGAAACTTCCTCCTATTGACTTGGTTTGTGTGATACCCCTGGTAAACTTGTCTCATTTTTATGACATTTTATATTGGACATGTGACTAAAAATTTGTTATGTATCCATATCAAAATAATGTATAAACATAAGAAAACATACATCAATGACTATATAATAAGCTACTTCGAGTGGAAAACCTCCCTTTACATCACATAAATGAACAATTCTTGGATGATTCAAATGACAAGAACTCCTTAGTATATATAGGAGCCAAAAGGGTCAAAATATAATTAGGGACCACATAACAATAATAATGTAAGGGTACAAAAATAACAATAGTGGGCTTCTATGAGGAAAAACAATAATAATGTGGGGCTATACCAGAATTATAGTAACCTAAAATGCCCCACTCCAAAAAATTGTTGCACTCAATGTTTGCGTAGTTCTGGATGCTTTTGTATGAATTACACATCTTCCCATGTGGAATTTTTAGCAGGTAAGCTGTTCCACTTAATGAGATAATTTTAAATTGATCGATTTTTTAGTTGTCGGATTCTTGTTTTTGTGATTGCTTCAGGCTCCAATATGATTTTTACTTCCTCATCAAGTTTTGGAAATATAGTTTGAACTGAGGTATTTTCACCTATAACCTTCCCCAAGCATGAAACATGGAAAACTAGGTGTACTTGCCAAGATGCAGGTAGCTCTAATTTATATGCCATAATACAATCTTTTGCAACACCTTGCAAGGACCATAGTCCTTCGGTGATAATTTATCATCCATCTTAGCTTACTTGAGGGAAATTTTTTTGTATGGTTGTATCCATAAAAACACCAAAACACCCACATCAAAGCTTCTTTCATTGTGATGCTAATCTACTTGTTGTTTCATTCGATTATGTGCTAGAGTCAAGTTATCCTTTAAGATTTGGAGAAGTTGTTGTTGATGATCATTGTGATCTTCCACTGCTTGAACCTTAAAATTGTCTCTTAAAGACGATGTGATGGAATATGGATGATATACAGAAAGTTCCATAAATGGGATCTTTTTTTCTACGATATGGAAGGAAGTGATATACCAACATTCTGTTGAGAGGTAACCACTTGAACCATTATGTTTTTCTTTTCAGATATAAAGCAACGAAGACATCCTTCCAAACACTTGTTCACTAGATATATTTTCCAAACAAATTGAGGATGATAGGATGAACTATGAGCTAATTGAGTACCAATACAAGAAAATAATTCTATAGAAAAATTTCCAATGAAAGTAGGATCTGTGTCACTTGCAATAATCTTTAAGTTTCCATCTATCTTTTGAATTGTTTCCACAAATGTGATAACAACTATACTTTCTTTGAAAGGATGAGATAGTGCACAAAATTGAACATACTTGGTAGTTATATACTCTACCACCATGATGACACTCTTTCCATATGACTTGGGTAAACCAGTGATAAAATCCATTAATACCTCCTCCCAATGGTGACTTGGAATGGCTAATGATCATAAAAGACATGTGGTCTTAATTGTCTCAACTTTATTTTGTTATTAAACCAAAAAAAATTCCATAAACTTCTAAATATCAAATTTAAGGCCATCCCAAAAGAATTCCTTTATGACCCTATGGTAAGTTTCTAAATATCCTAAGTGCCATCCTATAGGAGAGGTGTGCAATTCCAAAAGAATATTTTGTTTAAGTCGTGACTTCTTACATAGATATAAGCGATATTTGTACCATAATGAATCATTTTTCCAAATAAATGAATCAAATGTATTGGTATCTTGTTGCAGCGTTTGAATGAGTGTCCACACCTCTTCATCATTCTTCCATTCATTCCTCACTTCGGTTGTCGAATCAAGTTGTATAATATGAATAGAACAAAACAATGCTTCTACATTCTCATCCCTTGTTAAGAGTTCATCTGCAACAACATTTTCCTTCCCTTTCTTGTAGATTATTTCAAATTCATAGCCCAAGATTTTTGTGATCCATTTTTGTTGTTCTTCTGAAGATAATATTTGTTCCAAGAAGTATTTAAGACTATCATGATTTGCTTTTAACTTGAAGTTTCTTCCCATTAGGTAGGCACCATTGCTTTAGGGTGTGTAGTATTTCCAACATTTCCTTCGCGTAAATAGGTTTGTGAAATACTTTCCCTTTATTGGATGACCTTCAAATAAATGAGTATTCCTTCTTGCATTAAAACAACACCAATGCCGTTTCCCGAGGTATCACATTCCACAATAAAGGATTTTATGAAATCTGGTCTAGCTAATACCGAATTTCAACACTTTTTCTCTTTAGGATGTTCAAAGGCATTAGTTTCTTCTGAAGTCCAAAAAATGCATGTTTCTATAGTAATTTTGTTGGAGGTGCTACTATTTTCCCAAAATTCTTAACAAACTGGCGATAATACCCTGTCAACTCGAGAAATCCTTGAATATGCTTTAAGGTTGTGGGTAGTTTGAATTCCATCATGGCTTTAATTTTGTTAGGTGTTGAAGCCTCGAAAATCGTTTCTTACAAAATTGGGGGAAAACCACCTGGTCTGAACCTTGGTTGGCAACTCCTTTTCCGTTTGGTGTAGTGGCTCCGACTACAGGTAATCGGACCAGTTTCCCAATATAAATTATGATAGTGTTGATGGGGTGATATATGATAGTTCAGAGAAATGCTTTAGTGAAAAGAAATCTAATATAAACTAATAATCACATGCATATATCCTACTTGAAACACTATCTAGCTATGACTATACCCCGGGAATAAAATTGAAACATGCGATTTACAATAATATCCTAAAGCAATTGGTAATAAAGATCATTCAACTGCAATAAGAAGTGAAATCTTTTTAACAATGATCGTTTCGGATAAATAGTTAGCCGAAATGATTGTGAAAGATATATCGCAAAAGAAATTATTCATATATTCAACATAAAATTTAGGCCATCACCATACAAAAGTGCAATAATGCTAACCAAGCTTTAAAATTTCATACATAAATAATTTGAAGAAAAATTATTGCTTAATATATAAACAAAACAAAATCATGAGATAAAAGTACCATTTGTAATAAGTTCTACTCATGTGTTTCAATAATATTGACCTACTTCCAATCAATCCAATGCCATCTAAGAGTACAAAAGTACAATTTTAGTAGAAGATGCCAGATGGTAATTAAACATGTCCTCTCAATACAACAATATGGCATGTCTGTATGTATTTTGCAGATTGGTGTGGTGGAGGTATTCAGTTTTCACAAGCACTGGAACGACTTCGTTAAGGACGAGATCGATAGTAATGAGAAACCCATTTTTAAGGTCACTGCTTCCACCCTTAATTTCTCGGAGAAGAACCCTATTAAGGTCTCCCTCACTAATTCACTGAATACTAGAAAGCTAGTGGAATATGAGATTGTGGGTAGTTTCAGTGAACGAGCCTGTGTTATTTATGATGGCTCTGATTCAATTTTTGCAAAGGTAATTTCCTTATTTGCTGATTTATATTATTATGGTTTGATTTATGAGAGTAAACCATTTAGGAAGATGATTAATCTGGCAAAAGGTATTGTAAAGATGTTATAGTTTAGACCTATTTTTGTTATTCATTTTCCATAAGTTTAGTCAAAAAAAATTATTAAATTTTTGGTGAATGTTGAAGAATTACACAAAATTAATGCATTATTAAAAAACCTGACCATTTAATATATTATTTAAAACTTTATAATAAAATTAATCTGGAATCGGTAGTATTAGTTATTTAAGTTATATATTATTTAAACATTTATATAAAAAATTACTAGAATCGTAGTATAGTTTATTTAAGGTTATATAATTTTGGCATAAGCCCTTGTTAATATAAAATATAAATATATTAAAACTTAAAATATTATTTAATAATAAAAAAAAATAATTTAATGAAATATTAAAATAAAAATAAAGTTATAAAGTTATATTTTTTTATTATAAAATATATTTAGTCAAATTTAAAGTTTAATATAAAAAAATAATTTAATAGTGCAATTTGGATTTTTTTATTTTTTTAATTATATATTTTTGGAGATCATTATCATTATCAATATAAATTTTGACCGATGTGCTTCTATTTTGATAATATATGAACAATCTAATTTTTAATCTTCATCTAATATATTGATAAAATATATTTATACTATTAAAATAATTTAAATGTGTGAATGTTAGGTATTTTAGATTTAAAAAGTAAGAACGGTAAAAGAAATTTAGGTTATATTTTTTATATTTACTATATTTAAGTCATATTTTTTATTTGAAGATGTATTAGGGATAGCTTTAAGTTTTTTTAATATAAATATTATGATTCTGAACCATTATTATAGATGATTACCAATCACTAGATTTAGATAAATTTGAGTTTTATTTGAAAAAAATATCTATCAACATCATAATATTTTTTATTTTTTAATTACATAATTACTTTTCTTATATAAATTCATAACACATGAATCAATTCTCTTATATAAATCCATAACACATGAATAAGAGATGTTTACAACACTTATGGGCATTTATAGACCTAATCACATCATAATTCATTTGTTCAAATCAACCAATCTCTTTTTTTAATTTTTAATTTTTAAATTAAATCATCAATTCTGGCCTATAAATTCATAACATAGGAATAAAAAAAAAGATGTTTGCAGCACCCATAAGCTATTTAATATTTTCTACATAGCTATTTAACATTTTCTACATATTATTTCATTTCTTTTCTATAATTTAGACAAAAATTCAACTCTGTATTCGTGTCTTTCGTCTGTTAGGTTTTGCTGAAACTCAAATAAATGTTTAGAAACCCGTGTAACCCGTGTGCATCATCTTTTGCATGTCCATTCACTTATATTACTTTTGTGCCTGATACAAGGTCTGTGTTTGAGACTACTGTTGTAATGAAAGTCTGCTTGTTATATGTTATGGGGGTGAAAGTAAATGATGCCATAACAGATGTGATGGGGAACATGAAGAACATATACAGCGTTGTAGTGCAGCCGGGAATTGATCAAGCATTTGTATTTGGGTTGGTAACAGTTCTGTACAAACTTAGTGGAGACGATTCATAATCCTGACCGCAGTCATATTTTATTAGCTATAGCTAATTATGTAAACATATAGAAGCTCCTTGAAAAAGCTCATATGGAATACGAAGTCTAGGTTAATGTATCACGACATGTGGAATACTTTGGTTTTTAGTTATTTTAAAAATGGAATTGGCTTTGATGGAGATGTGACCCTGAAAGAAGAAAGTTTGAGTGAAATTTTTGGTGAAAATAATACGATGAGAGATTGTCAGAACTTCCATGGCAGCTGAAAGCTCTTAAATTCCAGATGTTAACTGCCCTGTAAATGATGAAGACCGAACGTAAGCTTTTTACGAGCGTGGCTTTTCCAACTATACATAAACAAATGTATTCCAAACTCTTCGTTTTTCGAATTTGCATGCACGATTACGTTTTATTGTCTAAATTCGTATTCTTTCCCATCAAAGTGGCTAATCAAACGAATAATAAGACCTCATGGGATAAGTTCAAGGTCGATTACGACCCTGGGTTTTTCCAACTACACACAAATAAATTTATTCCAAAACTTTTCGTTTTTCGACTTTGCTTGCACGATTACACTTTATTGTCTAAATTCATGATTCTTTCCTAATAAAATGGCTAATCAAACGAATAAAACGAACTTGAACCTTTAGCAGTAAGTTGAAGGTGGCTTCTTTCTATTTTTATTAAAATCTTGTCGATTTTTTTCATATCTTCACCCTTTTGTCCTTTGGCATAGGAGATAATGTCTTCTTTGTTCGGGTGTTTGCTCCACACGTAAGAGTATATCTCCGTAAGTGCTCGCCTTCGGTTTCACTCTTTTTGTTCCATTATCCTATTTGCTAGGTAATTATGACTACTTCATGGTGGCTGATCTAATTTTCATGGTGGTGGATCTAATTCATTTTCCTCTCATTGGTGGCATTTGTTTGGATGCGAGTCAGTGGCGAAAAACTTATATTCAGTTTCTTTGGAAGTGAGGAAAGAAATTCTCCATCTAAAAGCTAAGGAGTTCGGTGACACCCTATATTTTTCTGATTCTGATATTGGAGGCAACAACCTCAAGTGAGTTTCTGATAAGGGGAACTTCAAGAAGCGTAGACTTCACTTTCTTCATTCCCTCTCTCTACAAGAGAAATGGAAACATTGCTCCATATGGTTATTCGTGACAAGTGGGTCGACAACTACAAATTGTTTGCAGGTTAGGAGGATATCAAGATAATTCTATGGGACATTTTCTACAACCTACAAGGGTGGAGTGGTTTGTGGTATCTAATTCGGGTATTGAGTCTCATGAGTCACATGAAGCATCGATAGTTATTAATTCTTCTGCTGGAAACTCTCCTCAAGAAAACTCCTCTCCCTTCTCTCTAGTCATCATTTCTGACTAATGGTCTCTGTTGCCTAATGCACTTGTCTCAATAGTGGGGATAATCCATGGGTTTGCACTAGTCTTCACAGTGGGTTCATGACATGGCACTTTTGGAACACAATTCTCTTTTCATTTTTTGTTTTCTAGATGTGTTTCAAATGTAATCCCCGGTTGCTATTAGAAATTGTGTTTTATCGCTACCTCATCTCTATATAGTCTTCCTAAATTTTGTAAAAGTCTCAAGATATCACTGAACAAGTACATCAAGTATGTAAGGATAGCCTTGTCTATGCGACAATCAAAATTTTATATCTTAAATTTCGTGGTGTCTTTTGGTTATTCCTGGTTGAAGTAATAACCTCAGAATGCGTTTTTTTGGAAGTATGATCAGCTATCAATGTAACATCTTTTAGCATGAATGGAAATCTTTTGACAAATATTACAAAAAAAAAAGATCTCATGGAATAAAAATGTGTAACAATTCTAAAGCTTAAAATAGCCCACTGAAATCTTAATTGGTTAATCGCATGTGGCTTTGGAGATTGGACAAGGCGAGGCGAAATAGAATATGGACTCCATTACTAAGAAGGGAATTTATTCGTGGTTTTTTCCAATAATGTAGGTTAATTAATTTTTCAAAAGTTTTATTAAATGAAATTCTATAATTAAAATTCATTTATCATTAAAATTATATAAATTAATCTAGCCACATAAACAATGTAGAAATTCCTATGCAGATTCAATATTGCTCATGTAATTTACTAAAACATAAAACTTGAATCTACTCTACTCATCTGTGGAAAGGAATTCACGATTGAGAAAGGAAATCATAAACATGTGACATGAATCAATACACAAACAAGGAGAATTACCTAGGGGAAAGCAACTGCTCGAAACCCCTTCCTATCTATATTGCATTAATAAACAAATAGAGAATAAATACAATGCTTGCTCAAGCCTGAGAAACCTCTAAACTAGTATAGTTTATCTCACTGCTTCACAAGTAGAGTTTGGTCAATACTTAACCAAATTCCTGCCTGCCCAATTCCCTATTTCCCTGCGTTGTTCAATAAGTAATTATCCCCTATTAATTAGGGAAATTACCCATCCATAACTGTGCAATCCCTGTAGGCCCTTCTCTGACTACATGCACCACCTATACAATTCGGAATTGTTTGCAACTAATAGTACACTGCCCTTGAACTCCAATCTCAACTGGGTAACTCGAGTTTCCTACACGCATCAATTATTCTAGGCTTATCGATGAGTTAACTAGTTTATCACTAAGGTACACACTGCACTACTAGACCCTCCACTAGTTCTATAATAATTAGAACTAGTTAAAAACACAATAACTGAAATTAACTGAAATAGACTGCTAGAAATTAGAAATCAATCATACTAAACTAAACTCAAGTATTGCCTACTCAAATTAACTGAGTTGACTGGGTGTTAAGTGCTACATCACCTCAGTGAACTACTTCCAAGTATTTTATTTTATTGAAATTTGAATTTTAAGCTAGTTTGAACAAGGCAAAGTCAAAACTAGATTCTCTTGTTGCATTTTCAACACTATTTCTCAACAAGAAAGGGATTATTTGAAAGCCCTATCTTGGCTTTATGCAACTCAAATTTTCCTCTTGACAATGCCTTTGTCAAAATATATGCATCTTGTTCCTCTCTAGGAATGCACTCCTACAACAAAATGATTCGCCTCCACACGCAATCTCATAGATGGTGATACTAGATGTCAATATGCTTGGATTGATAATGAAATTCATGATTCTGAGAGAGTTTGATACAACTCGGATTATCACAGTAAATCGTAGTAGGATCCATCATCTCACCAAATAACCCAACAATAATCTTTATCATCTAGATTGCCTCACATGTTGCTTGACTTGCAACCATGTACTTTTTTTCTTCTAAGCTGAGTGCAACAGATCTCTACTTCCCGCTATACCAAGAAACCGATGATGACCCAACACTGAAAATTCCTCTTGATGTGCTTGTCGTGTCTAATGGACTCCCCGCCCAATCTGCATCTGTGAAGCTTTACAACTTCACTCCCTTTGTTCATTTGTACCAAAGACCAATCTAAGTGGTGCCTCTGAGGTATCTCAACACATGCTTTGCTACCTTCCAATATGGTTTGGTTGGCTTAACCATTGCTTAACTAAGTTTGTTAACTACATAACACATGTTTGGTCGTGTGTTCACTAAATACATAAGTGAGCTCACAATCTTCCTATAAATGGT
>APFE031255330.1:341305-420358 GCA_000404065.3 Pinus taeda | reverse complement strand
TGAATCCACAAGAACCAAAATGGAGGTGTCGGCAGCTCTAAATATTACTCCACTGAATGCTCCTCGCCGTGAATTGGAATATTTACCTTTGATAGATGAAGATTTCCAAATTAAAGACATGCATTTTGATAAAAGTCCCCTATTGAGCTATTATCGTTGCAGAGACGAATACTCAAAGGGGCACGATCTTATAGGGTTGAGGGAATCCAATCTCCCAAGGTATCTCATTCCTTCAGTCATTTATTTCCCAGAAATCATCCATTACTGCCATTCTAACTATGATCTGACTCAAAGAGCTGTAATATCCCCTGACCAGAGTGTTCTTTTCCCCATTACTCCCCAAACTATCAATATGATGCTCCATTTTGAACCTGGTCAAAACCTCACTCCCTTGTCCATTGGGGAATTGCTTGAAAAATCTACTCGGTTGTCCCCTGAAGAGGTAATCAAAAGATCACATCCTTGGATAAAAAGTCTTAATACTAGTCATAAGATTTGTTTACTCCAAGATTGTTATCAAATCTATTCAAACAGAGGTTAGAAAGCATAACAGCTAAAGAGTATCAATGGTTAAAGAGTATCAATGGTTAAAAAGTATCAGTGGTTAAAGAGTATCAGTGGTTAAAGTATATCAGGTAAAAGTCAGTGAAAGTTAAAACGAAATTACAGAGCAGTCAAAGGTAAACAGTAAAAGTGAATATAGAAGGCAATAAAATGGTAAAAAGAGATGATAATACTTTCACCAATATTGAGGATTTTCTAAAGTGAAAGTAAAACAGTCAAAAGAGCAAGAAAGTAAAAAGATGAAAAAACATAACAAGAAGGAACATATTTGCAGAAATTGCATATTTTAGTCATAGTTTTGCAGAAAATATTGTGATCAATCCAAGATGAATTTTACAAAAATGAAGGAGTTTTATGTTCTTAAGAGGGCCATCTACAAAAACCTCTCTCACTTTTCTAACAGCCATTATGGTTTTGGAAATATTAAACAATGTTGGAAAGCACTTTTTGCATAAAATTTCAGTTTAAGTCATCATTTGGCAGAGAGTATTGTGTCCAATCCAAAATACTTCATACAAAACTGAAGGAGGTTTTTGTTCCTACGATACCCATATACAAAAACCTATCTCAGTTTTTTCACAGTGATTTTATAATGAGAGATACATGCGCATCTTTACAGGCCATTTTTCAGACTCTGTAAAACTCTGTTTTACACATATTTTTTATAGAGACTATTATGCATAGCTGGAGAGGAATTTTGGGAAAATGAAAGAGTTTTATCTCACCAACATATTTATATACAATAACCTCTTTCAATTTTTACATATCTATTACGGATTGAGAAATACAAAAATATCATTGGACCCCAAGTTTGCAGAATTGTTGGGAGCAGATTGCACAAAGAAAGGAAACAATTAGTGACTTGGATGCCTCATCATCAAGCTAAGAGTTGGATCAAATTCGAATTCTCCTCTTTTTCATCACCTATCCATACAAAATAGTGCCAAATAAATGCATTAGTTTGAGTGTCCTTTAATTAAGTTCTATTTATGTAAAATAGTTGGAGAGATTTGTGAACCAATTTTGATATTTGTTTCAAGATATTTTAGTTTAGAATTTGTATAAATACTCCACTCTTGGAAGCATTTGGGGTGGATTCTATTACTCTGCTGTAACATTGAGATTTTCGGAATAAAATCTTTTGGAGAAATTTACTTGTGGCTTACTGGATGACGATTTAAAGCACTGGACTTGTTGCAGGATTCATGTGTTGGACTACAGTTCAATAAGTGTTTCTACCCTTTGTCTGAAATTTTATATTAGTTTATAATACCATCTTATCCATTTCTGAATAATTTACATAAAGGATTGAAACATAATTTGCTTAATTGTACTCTGTTTTCAAATGTGGTTATTCTTAATGTTTTCTTCTAAATTAGTTATAAGCATGAATTTTTAAATGCTCCTGCTTTGCTAATTTAAACATTGTTGATTACTATAATAAAGAATCCTTCATTGCTCTTTGTTTGTAGTCATTTCACTTCTTTCTTTTGAACATGGTGAAAGATTCTTAGCTGCCTTTCATCCCTTCAAGATCATCCCATCCAATTTAAATTTTAAGGATTTTTCTCTGTCTAGCTATCTTGCCCTGTAATACCATCTTGTGTTTAGAATAGAAATCCAGTAAAGCCATCCTTTGACTCCATAGCCCAATGGACTGAAAGCTCTCAACCTTGCCCTTATTTTGTGGATTCCACCATTTTCCCAAAACAAACTTTGAATCTATAACTAGCCTAAAACCTTCTAAGAACAAAGATAAATCATAAAGAGAGAGCCCTCTATGGATGCAGAGTGGCTAGATTCTGCATCTAAAAGGTTGTTTTGTGGTTACCTCGAGTATACTTTCCTCTTACACAACTTCTAGGAAAACCTGAGTGATAACATAGTGGCGACCATACTGGGGACCTGAATCATTTTATTGATACTATTGTTTGATTTATAAGCTATAGACAGAGTCTAAAGATCAGCCAGGTAGCCTTTGAATTGCTTTTGCTCTGCAATTGCATAGTAAATAAATGTTGCTTCAGTATATCTCTGGTTTAGCTTATAAACTAAACTTTGGATTCAAAACATTCAATCAGACTCTCTAGTTTAATAAATCTTTGAGAAAATTTTAATTAAAAATCTTAAATTTCTTAAAGAAATCATAGAAGTTGTCTTGAAAATTCATAAAAATAAAATAAAATAATCATAAAATATTCAAAATTTGGTTTCCTGAAGAACTAACTTTTTCTTCAGAATTGTTTTAAAGGTTTAGATCTGATCTATGATGGTGGACAGGGATCAGACACACAAAGGTTAAAATCATCCACCTGGCGACTCCAAATCAATTTCAGAATCAAGACTCCACTGGAGGAATGAACCTTAAAGAACAATATGGAAAGATCAGGCTTTCAACTTGGATTGTTATCCAAGACATTATGTTCTTTCTAAATTGATATGGTTTTCCAATGTATATTGTATTTTAGAGAAGAGCTTAGAGTAGTTTTTAATTTATCTCTTTTGAAAATTGTAAATATAAAATCTCCATGCACATTTGAGCATCATTCTTCTGACTCTTTTGATATCAATTTCCAATGAAGACACTGTTGATCAGAGATCCATAGCTTGAAGTTTCAGAGCAATTCCACAACCAAATAATCCATATTCCAAAGCATTAATAGTGATATTGGATGAAAGGTTTTGTGGAAAATCTTTCATTTTATGAAATTTTTAATGAATTCAGGGATGAGTTATCAAAACTTCAGTTTGATGAGGATTTTCTAAGAGCTTTCTTTGTTATTTTTAAATCAAGAAAATGTTCTCCTCAAGTTAAAAAATGGCTTCTTGATATAATTTCTGAAAATTATGAAAATGAAATCAAACTTTTGCATTCTCAAATTCAGTCATACAATTTCCGAAATCCTAAAGAATTCTTTGAAAATCTTCCTTCTCCAAAGCAAGAGGAAATTGTACTATCTTTTGACTTGCATATTGAAGATGATTATTCTTTCAAACACAAGACTGAAGAAATAAGTTCATGGTCTAATATTCATAATTCAATTGAACAATTAGTCATTGAAGGAGTAGAAGTAAATAACATATATTATGCTTTTAATGATCCTATAGTAAATTATATGGAGAATATTTTTACCTCAAATCTGCAAACATGTCTTATCTATGAGGATCAAATATATCAACAATTTTCATTTCACATCTTATCGTTGATTATAAAGGCACATGATCATAACATACTTCCAATTTTGATCATAAACAATCAAGTTATCCATTTATTTTTACAGCTACTTGATTGGCTTCATTGGCATTTTTGTATTACCTGATTCAATAAGACTTTTAGTTGATTAAAGTAGGTAAATGAGTGCTAATAAGCTCAAAATTTTGAGAATTTTTTTTAGTTGTGAATTTTCAGCTAGTTTTTCATTAAGTTGGTTTGAAAATTTTTGTGTGTTGTTTTAAGTTTCAGATCAAATTTCAGGTTGTAGAAAAAGGACTATATTCAATTCAAGATTTTCAGTCATAGCAAATGCATCAGTTTGGATTGGACGGTGAATTTCTGAAGTTGAAGCCCGAAGCGAAGGCCCTAAGCTTCAAAAGTTCCACTATCATATATACAATAAAGCTACCAGAAGAAGGAGATTACATGGTTTAGTTTGAAGACATTTTGAGGCAACTGACCTGTTGTTCTTGACTTTTCACAAGGAAAAGCCATCCCCAAGTGGAGCCAGTGTTAGACTCCTATACCAATAGGTGTCATTTTTCATGATTGTCTTGATTGAACTATGGAATATGTTCAAACCATTTTCTTGAGCAAAGGTGTTCCATATTCTTGAAAAACCAAAAAAATAAAAAAAAAATAAAAAAATGTAAAGAGGGTATACCCTAAAAGAAAAATCAAAGGGTAAGAAAAATAAAATGGTCAAAAAAGTGAAAGAAATGAACCCCAAACAAAAAATAGACCAAGGAAAGTGTGCAAATCCAAATGCCACTACTATTTCATTTTTGTAATAAAGCAATTGTGTGCAGCTTGTCAAACCTTTGCCACAATTCATGAATAAGTCAAACTGTTTAAACTTGGCTTAGTCATATTTCAATTTCATGTTGTAGATTAGAGAATAAATATCTGTCCAAACAGTTTAATCTTGGCAGATAAGTAGATAGGTAGAGTTAATAAGAGGTGCTCAGCAGTTTAATCTGAGCCCTTGGATGTAATAAGGGTAGAATTAGATAGATTTTCCTTGTAAAAAGAAAAGATTGAAAAGGGTTTGCAAGTCTAAATGCACCCTAATGAAGAAGAGAAAATGGTAGTGTCAAGTAGATAGGGTAGGTAGATGGTGTTGCAAAGTTTTATGTGATGAATGCTGGTGCTGATTATGTTTAATATTTTACCTTCATCACAAGTACTCAAGCAGAAAATGCACTAAAGAATTCACAGAAAGCGAAGTCAAAATCATTAACTTCCCACATCACTTTTTCCCTAAGTTTTTACTAATTTTCCCAAAGTACTAAGGTATTTGGAGATCAAAGGGGCTCAAGGCATTTCCTTGACTTTTGGAGGGACCGGACCCTTGGCCTTATGATCAAAAAGACCTAAGTACTTGAAGTTATCCATTATCATTTCACTTTCAAATCTTTTCCTAAAGTTAAAATCCCCTTTTTTTAGGAAACTCATTAGCAAAATTCATAAAAAAATTCCCTCATAACTTGCTAGTCTAAGTTTAAGTGTTGAATATAAAATATTGCAATTTACTTCAGAGGTTATCACTTTCTTAGATGTGCAAAATATTTTGAGTTCTTTCTTTGCCATATTTACATTTAACTCTATTATACTAAATTCCCTAATGAAAATACCTTATCCTAAGTATATAACTCCCTTTTTATAAATATCCCAAAAACCCCTCTATTATAAAGTTTAACACAAGTATTTATATCCCGCACATGTTAAAATAATAACCCACTATACGCCTTTGGTTAAAAATTAATCATTATATTAAATCCCGCCCTTATGGTAATTAAATAATATTTGTTTGTTACCATATAAATAAAAAATATATATACAAAAACTTTAAACATGCATATGTATGTTTAAATACAAAAATATGAATAAAACTTCCGAAAAGTTTCGTGCCACCGTGGTTTGTCCACCTGGCAATCCCCGCACCAACTGCAAGTAAAACTCAGCGTTCTTTGTTTTTCGCTGAAATAGTGATTAAAAATCATCACTGAGTCCTTCCCAGAGGTTTTAAAACTGTGTAATTGCTCCCTGAACCAACAAATTGTGCCAATTTCCTTCAATTTTTAGAAATCCCGCCCGGCCTGTGAGTAAAACCAAAAACCTCCATTTTGAATCCATAAGAACCAAAATGGAGGTGTCGGCAACTTTGAATATTACTCCACTGAATGCTCCTCACTGTGAATTGGAATATTTACCTTTGATAGATGAAAATTTCCAAATTAAAGACCTGCATTTTGATGAAAGTCCCCTATTGAGCTATTATCGTTGCAGAGACGAATACTCAAAGGGGCACGATCTTATAGGGTTGAGGGAATCCAATCTCCCAAGGTATCTCATTCCTTCAGTCATTTATTTCCCAGAAATCATCCATTACTGCCATTCTAACTATGATCTGACTCAAAGAGCTGTAATATCCCCTGACCAGAGTGTTCTTTTCCCCATTACTCCCCAAACTATCAATATGATGCTCCATTTTGAACCTGGTCAAAACCTCACTCCCTTTTCCATTGGGGAATTGCTTGAAAAATCTACTCGGTTGTCCCCTGAAGAGGTAATCAGAAGATCACATCCTTGGATAAAAAGTCTTAATATTAGTCATAAGATTTGTTTACTCCAAGATTGTTATCAAATATATTCAAACAAAGGTTAGAAATCATAACAGCTAAAGAGTATCAGTGGTTAAAGAGTATTAGTGGTTAAAGAGTATCAGTGGTTAAAGTGTATCAGGTAAAAGTCAGTGAAAGTTAAAACGAAGTTACAGAGCAGTCAAAGGTAAACAATAAAAGTGAATACAGAAGGCAGTCAAATGGTAAAAAGAGATTATAATACTTTCATCAATATTGAGGTTTGTCTAAAGTGAAAGTAAAACAGTCAAAAGAGCAAGAAAGTAAAAAGATGAAAAAACATAACAAGAAGGAACATTTTTGCAGAAATTGCATATTTTAGTCATAGTTTTTCAGAAAATATTGTGATCAATCCAAGATGAATTTTACAAAAATGAAGGAGGTTTATGTTCTTAAGAGGGCCATCTACAAAAACCTCTCTCACTTTTCTAAGAACCATTATGGTTTTGGAAATATTAAACAATGTTGGAAAGTACGTTTTGCAGAAAATTTCAGTTTAAGTCATCATTTTACAGAGAGTATTGTGGCCAATCCAAAATACTTCATACAAAACTGAAGGAGGTTTTTGTTCCTAATATACCCATCTACAAAAACCTATCTCAGTTTTTTCACAGTGATTTTATAATGAGAGATACATGCGCATCTTTACAGGCCATTGTTCAGACTCTGTAAAACTCTGTTTTACACATATTTTTTTACAGAGACTATTATGCATAGCTGGAGAGGAATTTTGGGAAAATGAAAGAGTTTTATCTCACCAACATATTGATATACAATAACCTCTTTCTCTTTTTACATATCTATTACGGATTGAGAAATACAAAAATATCATTGGACCCCAAGTTTGCAGAATTGTTGGAGCAGATTGCACAAAGAAAGGAAACCTTAGTGACTTGGATGCCTCATCATCAACTAAGAGTTGGATCAAATTCGAATTCTTCTCTTTGTCATCACCTATCCATACAAAATAGTGCCAAATAGATGCATTAGTTTGAGTGTCATTTAATTAAGTTCTATTTATGTAAATAGTTGGAGAGATTTGTGAACCAATTTTGATATTTGTTTCAAGATATTTTAGTTTAGAATTTGTATAAATACTCCACTCTTGGAAGGATTTGGGGTGGATTCTATTACTCTGCTGTAACATTGAGATTTTCGGAATAAAATCTTTTGGAGAAATTTACTTGTGGCTTACTGGATGACGATTTAAAGCACTGGACTTGTTGCAGGATTCATGTGTTGGACTACATTTCAATAAGTGTTTCTACCCTTTGTCTGAAATTTTATATTAGTTTATAATACCATCTTATCCATTTCTGAGTAATTTACATAAAGGATTGAAACAGAATTTGCTTAATTGTACTCTGTTTTCAAATGTGGTTATTCTTAATGTTTTCTTCTAAATTAGTTATAAGCATGAATTCTTAAATTCTCCTGCTTTACTAATTTAAACATTGTTGATTACTATAATAAATAATCCTTCATTGCTCTTTGTTTGTAGTCATTTCACTTCTTTCTTTTGAACATGGTGAAAGATTCTTAGCTGCCTTTCATCCCTTCAAGATCATCCCATCCACTTTAAATTTTAAGGATTGTTCTCTGTCTAGCTATCTTGCCCTGTAATACCATCTTGTGTTTAGAATAGAAATCCAGTAAAGCCATCCTTTGACTCCATAGCCCAATGGACTGAAAGCTCTCAATCTTGCCCTTGGTTTGTGGATTCCACCATTTTCCCAAAACGAACTCTTGAAATCTATAACTAGCCTAAAACCTTCCAAGAACAAAGATAAATCATAAAGAGAGAGCCCTCTCTGGATGCAGATTGGCTAGATTCTGCATCTAAAAGGTTGGTTTGTGGTTACCTCGGGTATACTTTCCCTCTTACACAACTTCTAGGAAAACCTGAGTGATAACACAGTGAATGTTAGCAAACAGATTTGGGAGGATGATGTTGAAGACTATAATCTTGGAACTAAGCAACAACCCAAACTTGTGAAGTTGGCAAAGGGTATTTCGAAAGATTATAAGCAGAGGTTTGTAGATCTGTTCAAAAAATATTCTGATGTCTTTGCATGGTCTTATGAAGACCTCAAAATTTATAATAAGAACATTATACAAGATAAGATCCCTCTTGAACTAGGGGCCAAACCATATAAATAGAAATTAAGACAAATCAATCCTTTATTGCTTCCCTCAATAGAAAAGGAAGTGAAAAAGTTATTGCAGAAAAATATAACTCTACCTTTGAGGTTTTCA
This sequence comes from Pinus taeda, assembly GCA_000404065.3. Taxonomy (NCBI): domain Eukaryota; kingdom Viridiplantae; phylum Streptophyta; class Pinopsida; order Pinales; family Pinaceae; genus Pinus; species Pinus taeda. Next base: position 411,682 of record APFE031255330.1, on the reverse strand, counting down.
GACTAGGTGGGAAATTTAGTGTTTGCAAGAAAGAAGAACAAAGAAATTAGATTGTGTATTGACTTATGAAATCTAAATAGAGCATCACTAAAGGATAACTATCCTCTTCAAAAAATGGATCATATTTTGTAGAAAGTGATATGATCTTCAAGGTTGTATAGATTGATGTATTTTCAAGGTATAATCAAATAGTAGTACATCTAGATGATGAAAAGAAAACAACTTTCACAACACAATGGGGAATTTTTATGTATGCAAAGATTCCATTTGGGTTGAGGAATGTTTGTACTACCTTTAAGAGGGCTATGGATATAGATTTTGTGGGAGAAAGAGACAAGTTTGTGGTTATATACTTGGATGATATCACAATGTTTTCCAAATCTGATGATGAACACTTGAAATGCCTATAACATACTTTTTAGAAATGTAGGAAATATGGACTATCTCTCAATACAAAAAAGTCTCACTTTTCTCTAAGAGAAGGTAAATTATCGGGACATATTGTGTTAAAGGAGGGAGTCAAGATTGACCCAAAGAGTAGAAGAAATAAGTAATATACCTAGGCCCAAAAATAAGAAGGAGATTCAAATTTTCTTGGGAAGAATAAATTTTCTTATGTGGTTTATTCCAAATTATGCAGAAGTTGTTAAATAAATCACTGCTATGTTAAATAAGGATGTAGAGGTTAGATGGAATCCGACAACTAGAGAATCCTTTAGAAGGATCAAAAGGCTTTTGTAGAAGCTCCAGTTTTGGTAAGTCCGGATTACCAAAAACCTTTTCAATTTATTTTTTTTTTGCTTCACCTTCTACTATTGCAACATTTTGCAAAATAATCATGACAATAAGGAGCAACAAATATCATTTTTCAGCTAGGTGTTGAGGGATTCTAAATTGAAATGTAATATTTTGGAGAAACAAGCTTATGCTCTGGTCAAAGCCTTGAAATCATTCAGAGTGTACATTTTATAGTCCCAAATTACTGCCTATGTACCAAATTTAGGTGTGAAGGATATCCTGACATGGGGGGATAGTGAAGGAAGAATGGAAAAATGGATAACTAAGGTTCAAGAGTATGACATGGAAATCAAGTAAAAAAAACTAATAAAGAGGCAGGTGATGAGCCCCAGAAATGGGTAATTATATAGGCTCATTTTGTCTCTTAATTCAACTTAATCCACCATTCTCATTAGATTATTGCATGTTTTTGAATATATTTATGCTAATAGAGTGAATTGGGTTAGTCATTTTCCCATGTAGTCTAATCTGTGCTTTATGCAGATTTTATGGTCAATTTTGGAAAAAGTCAGGGGATTTATGAGCGAATGGCAGCAAATACTCGAGGGAAATAGGGAAGAGGATTTTTAGGGGGATGTATCCTTCATTTGTGACCCCTTTCCTCAAATCCTCCATTAGCAACTCGAAGCACAAAGGTCCACATTCCAAGGGGCAGCCGAGCAAGTAAAGAAGGACTGTTGTTTATCTCTAGTTCTGGGAAGCCGAGCTCCTTGATTTTAGGAGGAATATTGGAGGAATCCATTTGTATAAATAAGGGGGCTTGGAGCCTCAGTAGGTTAGCGAGTCATTAGCATAATTTTCGCACTTTTGTGCAACACTTGTTCAACTCATTTTCGAGCTTCGTTTTTAGAGCAGTTTATGTAATGTGACTATTCTTTTTGATAATGAAGATGAAACAATTTTTGAGCCCGCACTGATCTCTTTTAGAGGGCTGAAGCTCTTGGGTTAGGGCCCAAACCAAGCTGCCCAACACCTCTTGCTTTGTACTTATATGTTTTTGCTTCAGTTCATGAGTTAATTTCTGTTACATAGATTCATTTTACTTTGTTAGATTAGGTTGCTTTTGATGGTTTGCATAACTGTTTTTGTTTCAATTGCTCACTTAGCTTAACGCAATGATAGCATAAGATTCAAAAAGGCCAACATTAGGCCCTAGACTCCTTTCTCCCTTTCTAGGACTATGATTTGAGGTCAAGGCACTTCTGCTACCACCAAAAACACAGTTTTTCTCTTTCATGCAAGTTCTAGTGTGATGACTTGATTTGGAAAGATTGATATATTGATTCAGATTCAGTTGCCTAGATCATTTCCTGTTCTTTTACCATATATCTCTCTGCATGATTTTCTATTCAAAGGTTACTTTTCAGCATTTTCTGTTTGTAGGTCAGAAATTAGGTCAAGCTAGAGAAATTTTTGTTTTCATGGTATAGTTAGTCATTTCTTTGATCAATTTTTGTAAGTAGATGTGTAGATCTCTTGCAGGACACTTCAGCTAACCATACATCCATAAGGCAGCTAGCACCAGCTCACTTCTCACAGACTTCCTCGGTCATTTGCAACATTTCGCCAATTTGCCCTAATTTTTGTGTTTTTCCATAAGCTGCCCTCTTGCCATTTGAACAAATCCAACCATCATGTTCTTTCTTGATCTTCCTTGACAAGCTCCAGACACCTCAACACCTTCATCTAGCCTTTAGTTACCCTTTCACATCATTTTTCCACCTTCAAAACTCCAAAAATAGCTCTCGGTCTCCTCATGTAGATCCTCTTGTAGCCTCATGTAGAATTCCCTGTAAGTGGTTTTTCGAAATCCAATTTCAATAGAAGTCTTCAAAAAGGTACTAGGGGCTTCTTAGGACCTCTCCACACCTTCGTCCACCTCTACAAAAGTCAACTCCACCTTCCTTTTCCACCAAACCTCTGCACAATCACAACCAAATAAATCACAAGCATAATAATCTCACATAAAAACACTCAAAAACACAAAAAGATGTTTTCTTCTCATTTCTTTTCAGAAGTAGCTTGAATAAATGCAATTTACCTTTTCAATAGTCAATGAAACTTATTTCATTAGTTTTCATCTCTTTTCCTACAAAAGTAGGGTTAGTGGGTAAGTTAGGGTTTTCTAGGGTTTGCTAAGGTTTGCTTTTACATTCCAGTCTTCTTTCTCTCTATGCAAGTAGAATAGTCCTCGTAGAGTTAGCTTTCTTTCATTACAGTTAAAAGATTATTTTGAGAATTCATAGAAGTTGGCTTAAGCTCCTAGTGATTTTGCGCCAGCTGACCAACTGACAGCCTGCAGTAAGAGCTAGTACTTGTGCATATAGCACCATTGCTTCCAAGTTTGTTACGAACTACTGGGTTGATAAAAGTAAAGTAGGAAGCCCTAGGAGTTCCAACATTATTGCTACAATATTGGTGCTTAGCACTTTTTGGTGCCATTGCCAAGGAAGCATCAAAGTATTTTGTGATTGCTGCTTTTTTCTATTTTCTACTGCAACATTCTGCTAAGTTGTTTATTTCAGCAAAAGTAGAGTAGTTGTTTCATTTCAATTCTGCGAAAGTAGATTAGGCATTTCCTACTTTCATTTCAATTCTGCAATTTCCATTTCAGCGCAGTAGATTAGGCATTTCCTGCTTTCATTTCAATTTTTCAATTTCCATTTCAGCAAAAGTAGATTATCCCTTTCAATTATGCAATTTCCATTTCAACAAAAGTAGATTAGTCATTTACTCGCTTCCATTTCAATTCTGCAATTTCCATTCCAGCAAAGTAGATTAGTCATTTCCTTGCTTTCATTTCAATTCTGCAATTTCATTTCAGCAAGTTCATTTCGGTTAGTTGCAATTTGTTATTCAATTCATTTCAGTTTGTAGGTACAAGCAGAGAAAAAAAAAACAAAAATCACCCAAAAAAGAGATTTCCTTTCATGCCTCGTAGGAATAGAGATAATTCAGGAAAATTCCTACCCAACACCCCCACCACATCACAAAGTCACCCTTCTCTCTTCTTTGGTGGCAGTGATCAAGAAGAACCTATAGGTGAAAAACCAGAGATATACGAAGATCCTATAGCAAAAGAAGAGAAAGAAACCATCCCTCCTGAGACCATGGCTAAAAACAGAAACGTTAGAGGGAATGGGGAAAGAGTAGAGGGTACCTTTCCCATCCGAGAGACCAATGGGGACACTAAAATGGAGAACATAACTCCTTCAGCCTTACCTCACTTCCATGGGTTGACTACCGAAGATCCTAATACCTTTCTGTTTGAATTTGTTGTTATCTGTCGAACCTATGACTATGCAGAAGATGAGCAGAAGTTGAAATTGTTTCCTTCTACCCTCAAGGATGCAGCATTGTGCTGGTTCATGGGGTTACCTGGCAACATCATCACAACTTGGGCTCAGATGCAGCAAGCCTTTAACAAAAAATATCGGGACTACTGTAGGTCAAAGGATACCAAGGAAAAAATCTTCTGAATGACCATGGGAAGCGATGAATCCTTGGAAGATTATGAAGAGAGGTTTCAACTCAGTTATAAAAGGGCTAGGTGCACACTTGATCCCAAATCTATGAAGTTGTTCCTACTCAGAGGAGTCCCTGAAGACCTTCTAGATACCCTCCATTTGCTGGCTGGGCGGGACATCTACCAACTACCTTATGAAGACATTAAGACTATGTTTAGAAACCATTCTAGGGTAGCTCGAGAGAGAGGTAGGGGAAGTCAACCTCTAGCCAGTACATCTTCATCCAGTTCATCCCTTACAGGTGAATTTGGAAATATGCTGGAAGATTTCAAGAGCGAGATGATATAGACTCTTGCCATGCAAATGGATACCTTGTATATCAAAAGGAAGCAAGAAGAAGCAGAAAGTTCCTTGGCCATTTTTTGTCCTAGGTGCACCAGAGGGCATCCTAGGAATGAATGTCCATTGAACTCTATAAAAGTGTGTTCAGTCTGTGAAGAAGACCATTCTATGAATCAGTGCCCTTCCTTGCCCAAACTTAAAGCTAGATACCAGGGGGCTGAAGGAACCACTGAACCACTTTATTTCATGAACCAGAGGAGGCCACATGGGCCTAGACCTTACCAGCATGGAATGCAAGGAACATCCCAAACATATTACAACCCCAATCAAGCCACTTCCATGCCTTCTTGGTGTCCCCCTGCTCATCCTTCCTGGTCCACACCCCCTCCTTGGTCATATCCATCTCAATACCATGCTCAACCAGCTGTTCATTCATTTCACTCTTATGCTCAGCCACAACCTCAATGGAATGCACCTCATCAGGGGTGGATGCCCCAGTACAACTCTCCTCTCGCTCTTTTGCCTCCACCACCTACTGAACCACATCAATTGCCTCCTAATCCACCAAGGCAACCCCAAATACTTGCTCAATCGAACCCGAACCTGAATAATAGATAGGCCCAACAGGTATATAGTGGGGAACCATCATGCCCGACCTATGCTGTGGAGATTCAGGAGATTAACCTATGATCTGAGAAGGTTCTCCTAGATAACCAGCCTCCACCTAAGTAGGACGAGGAATAAAAAGAGGAAAGTGAACCAAAAGCCACTCCACCCTTTCTTGAAAGATTACTTGGAACAACGCAACCTACCCCAGAAGAAACTGAACTTTTGGGAGAATTGAAACAATTATGTGTAAAGATACCACTTCTCCAAGCCATAAAGGATGTGCCTATATACAACAAGATGGTGAAGGAGAAGTGCTTCAAGCACCTAGGCAAGTGCAGGAGAGATGCTCCAACTATCAATGTCATAGGACAATTGTCTGATCTAATGTTGGGACATGTAATCTATCCAAAATATCTAGACCCTGGAAGCCTTGTAGTCGATGTCCACATCAATGGCACCATAATCCCCCATGCCCTAATTGATCTAGGGGCTGCCATTAATGTGATGACTAAGGACACTATGCTCAAGCTCAACCTTTAGGGCTCCCTGAGAAAGACCACAATGGTACTAAAGTTAGCAGATCGCTCCACTGTGACCCCTGAAGGGATTGTGGAAGATGTCATGGTGTCCATCGATTCTTGGGAGTACCTTGCTGATTTCCTAGTTCTCCAGCGAAAGGCAAAGCTCACTGGGTATCCTCTCATCCTGAGAAGACCCTGGTTGGCTATTGCATATGCCTACATCACTGGTTGAGCTAGGAACATGACAATCAAGAATGGGCATATGTCCAAGCAGCTAGTCCTATATCCTCCTGCACAACCTTTGTTAGAACATGATTTACCTCTTTGGTTGGAGGAGGAAGATGAGGATGAATTCTATTCTGCACCACTATGTGCAGTGGAAGCTACCATGGGGGGGCCCACAAATCGAGGATGATCTCATTGAAAACTTGATTCAGAATCCACCCCCTAGTGTGTTGCCATTAGAAGAGCTAGTGGAAGAAACCCAAGCCAATCCTTTAGTTGATCTATGTATGGTTGAGCCGACCTCACTTCGAGTAAAAAATATGAAAATCAACTCATCCTTATCCACCTCCCAGGAGAAAGAACTATGTAGCTTATTAAGAAACCACTTGGATGCTTTTTCTTGGAGCTATAAGGAGATGAAGGGAGTTCACCCTTCAGTCTGCACTCATCAAATTTACATTAAGGAATATTGCAAACTAGTCAGGTAGCCTCAAAGGAGGATGAATCCAGCCCTTAAGGACATTGTCAAAGAAGAACTGCAAAAGTTACTGGATGCAGGATTCATCTACCCTATCTCTGACAGCGAATGGGTCTCTCCTTTGGTGCTAATGCCAATGAAAAATGGGAAGTGGAGAATCTGGGTCGATTATTGGGAACTAAACAAGGCCACCAAGAAGGACCATTTTCCTTTGCCTTTCATAGATCAAGTGTTAGATGGCCTGGTAAGGAAGAAGTTTTTCTCCTTCCTAGATGGGTTTAGAGGGTACAACCAGATCTAAATCAGCCTGGAAGACCAAGATAAGACCACATTCACTTGTCCTTGGGGTACCTTTTCATACCAGGTCCTTCCTTTTGGATTGTGCAATGCTCCTGCCACTTTTCAGAGAGCAGTATTGAGTATATTTGCTGAACTGGTTCATGATGCAGTGGAAATCTATATGGATGAATTTACCCCTTATGGTTCTAACTTCTAGGAAGCTTTGTCTAACATAGGAAAAGTTTTGGACAAGTGTATTGAAATGAACCTATCCCTCAGTCTTGAAAAATGTGAATTCCTGATGACTGAACAGACTATGCTAGGTCATGCAATCTCTCAGCAAGGATTACAGGTGGACCCCAACAAAATTTCCATCATCCAAAGGGTCCCACCTCCTCAAAAGGTAAGAGATGTTCAAATTTTCCTAGGTTTAGCAGGGTATTATAGAAGATTCATTAAGGATTTCAGTAAGCTAGCCTCTCCATTGTTTGGTCTTTTGGGAAAAGATGCTGAGTTCATATGGGCTGACAACTGTCAAGAGGCTCTGGATACCTTGAAAATTAAACTAGTGACTGCCCCAATTTTAAGAGGTATAAATTGGGCTCTAATTTTCCACATTCATATAGATGCCTCGAACAAAGCGATAGGAGTAGCCTTAGGGCAAGTTAATGAGAAGCTGCCTTATGCCATATATTTTGTCTACACTGTAACTAAAAAGGAGCTCCTAGTTGTAGTCCATTCCCTAAATAAGTTCAGACACTACATCACCGACTATCAAACATTTGTACACATTGATCATGATGAAATTAGGTATTTAATGAACAAACCAGATGTAAATGCTTGCATTATTAGATGGTTTCTTTTATTGCAGCAATTTGATTTAACCATTGTTGATAAGCTGTGTAAGGAAAATGTTGTTGCTGATCTTTTGTCTAGAATAGATCTGCCTGCAGGTGAAGAAAGAATGGTGGATGATCAAATGCCAGATGAACACCTATTTTTTATCTCAATACTCTGTCCATGGTTTGTTGATATACCAAATTACTTGGTTTCTGCGCAGTTCCCGCCACACCTGTCCTCAAAAGAGAAGAGCAAGATTATGAGGAAAAGTTTCCCTTTCACCTGGATTGGGGGCAATCTCTTCAAACTTGGCCTAGATTAGGTTTTGAGGAGATGTGTTAGGGAGGAGGAATCTTTTGAAATTCTCCTAACCTATCATGATGGGCCCTGTGGGGGCCATTTTGCAGCGAGGAGGACTACCTTCAAAACCCTGCATGCAGGATACTATTGGCCCACTCTTCATCAAGATGTAAGGAGATATATTAGCCAATGTGACTGATGTCAAAGGATGGGGAAACCTACTCCAAGGGATGAGATGCCCCTGCAACCTCAAGTGACTTTCGAGCCATTTGAGAAGTGGGGCATGGACTTTGTGGGTCCTGTCAACACTCCTTCAAAGCAGAAATCTTACATCATCGTGTGCATTGATTATCTGACAAAATGGGCAGAAGCAAAGGTGATCAAGGCAACAACAGAAGAAAAAGTAGTTGAGTTTTTGAGAGAGAACATATTATACAAGTTTGGATATCCAAGAGAATTAGTCACAGATCAAGGGAGTCAGTTTACCTCCAATCTGATTGAAGACCTTCTCACACATCAAAAAATTAAGCACATAACTTCCACCCCTTATCATCCACAAGCAAATGGATAGGTGGAAGTCACTAACGGAGCTTTGGAAGGGATTTTGACCAAGGTAGTGAGCAGTAGTAGAAAATATTGGGCATATCGATTGGTTGAGGCCACCTGGGCCTATAACACCATCTGGAAGACCACCACAGGGTTCATAACCTATGAGCTAGTCTATGGGAAGTGTTATCACTCAGGTTGTCCCTAAGCTCCTGAAGGGATATGGCTGAGGTAACCACAAACCAATCTTTGGATTACAGGTTCTAGCCCACCTGTAATCAGAGAGGGCTCTCTCTTGATGATTTAGCTTTGCTGATTATGATTTTAGGCTAGCTATTGGGTTCAGTGGGTTTTTTTTAGGTTTGGATGGTGTTTGAATGGAAGGAAGATGCATTCGAGCAGAGAGGCAGGAATAGAGTGATAAGTTTCAAACCATTGGGCATGGAGTCAAGGAGTAGGAATGCGGGTAGGCTTTCTTGATCACAAGAGGAATATGGAGTAGGGTAGCCGCACATGAAACAAACTTCAAGCTAAATAGATGGAGTGAAATGTAAGGAATGAGAGGCAATTAAGAATCTCTCAATCAGCTTAACAGAGGGAAGGGGGATGAACTCTATCTAGGGGCAGTTAAGAATCCCTGGATAATTGTCACACATGGTGAATTAGGGCAAATATGAGCCAGATGGAATTCATATTTATGCCTAATACAGATGAAAACATAAAGAAACAGTAGAAATTGAGCATAGAGTGCACTTAAACAAATTCTAAGCTATTCTTTCTTTCTGTTGCTTAGATAATGATATATGAATGGAAAGATAGAGGTAAGAAACACTTATTGAGTCATGAAACAACACAAGAATTCCACAGTCACTCTTCAACCATTAAGCACAGTAAACAATCCATTCTCCAAGCTCGTAAGCAGTCTTTGATTATAGAAATTATTAAACATACAGTGCGAGTCTCTGCTCAAGCAAAAATTCTAACCAAAAAAAACCAACCCTCATTAAATTGTTCAGGGCCCTCTTTATAGGTAAAATACCCTGAAGTATTTATTACAACCGACCTAAACAGGTCTGCGGGAAAATGTTTTTAAAACCTAAACTTGTGCTAAAATTAAATGCAAATAAATATCCTTTGGGCTGCGCTAGAGGCAGCTGGATCAAAATGAGTTAATACGGTGTCTTTGGTGGCCTGGTACAATGGTTCTGCAATAACTGTGCTTTGAGTTCTGGTCCATTGATCTCATGTGAGCTTTAGTGTGCAGTCATTGTGATGATGAGCTTTGAATGGTTCCTTAACTGCTTCATGACTTTCAAGGTTTTCTTTTAATGTTTCATCCGCCTTGAGCCCTGAGAAGATCTTCACTGATACACTTTGCCACAACAATGATACTCTTTGATACGATTTTTGGTTTCACATTTGCTTTGATACTCTTTAATGCCTGAACCGGGTCTCTCTCTTTCCTCTGATACGCTAAAATTTTCAAGATCGGGCCTTTTCTGCCCTTTTCGGTGCAAAAATGGCTGAGGAATCAAAATATTCCCTAAAGATTCCCCAATATGGCCTATTTCCTGTAGTGATGCGCGATTAGTGCAAACTGCCTCAGAATTTGAATCTGGGCCTCCTAAGATGCATTTTCGCGCTTGCGAACCTTTCTTTAGCGGGTGACGTCATCATGACATCAGCAGTGGGTCCTGGTACGGCGGATGACGTCAGCGGGGTGACGTGGCAGGGTGACGTGGCAGGATGCTACATGGTGCGGTGCCTTATATGTTTCTGCGAAGCGATAGCGGTAATTGAAATGCTGCGATTTGTGATGCGATATATTCTCTTGACGCTATGGTAATGTTGCATCGGAGCAAAGGGAAGAGGCATGCATTTTGGAAACATGACTCTTGTGACCGCCGATTGACGATCTCGCGATATCACATCGGCTAAGAGGGGAGGGGGCATATATATGTGACATATAGTATTTGCGATACGCCGATTGCCGAAATGGCATCGGCGGGACATCCATCGGGGAGAAACAACAACGAGCCACATTACCTTTGCGACCTCCGACTGTGATAATCGCGTCGGAGGGGGATCCAAAGGGATCGGAAGAATGTTACGACAGTCGACAAGGGTTATTGCGATTGGAGGAAGGGTATGTATGCTTTTGCAGAGCATTTGAGGCCTCAGAAGAGGTCCGATAACCTAAAAAGAGGAATTTTATGCTTATGAAGGAGTCCATTGCATTGGAAGATGGTTTTAAAGGGGAAAAATGAGGGTTCTTGCTATGTTTCAGGCAAACTTAGCAATTCCCAAGGAATACTTATGGTTATTTTTCAACCAACGGGAGGGGATAAGTATGTAGGGGAGCTATTAACATAGTTTTAGTAGGGGATGGGAAGATAGATAGGGAGCTATATAGTAAGTTAGTAGTTAATATGACCATGATGAGAAAGCGCTAAGTGGGTGAATCTTAGGCTATTAAGGGAAACAATGATCCATAAAGGGAGTATGAATATTCCTTGAGTAAAGCAGATCTTCACCAAGGTGAATGATATGGAAAATGACGAAACTAAGAGGCTTCAAGCGGATCTTGATCTCTTTGGGGAGATTAGTGAGTGTCTTGGGGAATAAGGAAGAAGGGGGAAATTAGTCATGCCTCGCTTGAAATCCTTCAAATGAAAACTGCCTGATAACTGTGATCTGGATAATTATAACACTTGATAATGTGGAATTGATCACAGATCACCATTCTGCAACCTCAAAATTACCTACCCAGCCTACTTTTCCTAGAATTTTTTCTTCTTCTTGGTTTGGGTGCATTTGGGCTTGCTGACCCAGCTTTTTCAACTTTTTTCTTTTTCTGTCTTCCTATCTACATCTACACTTATTTCTTCCAAGGGCCCAGATTAAGCAGTTGGGCTCCTTTGATTCTCTACCTGTCTAAGGATCTGCCAAGATTAAGCTGTTTGGACAGATATTCATTCTCTATATTCTAAAACAGGAAATTGAAACCTAGGGAGGCCAAGATTAAACTGTTTGGATCTCCCTCTAACTGAAAATTGTTCAAAAAATGGAATGGTACATCAAAATTGGAACACAACAGTGGCGTTTGAACTGGCACTTCCTCCTGGCAACCTTCATTGGCCTCTGTAGAAAATATGGAACATTGCAGCATGGAATGACATATTTGGCATGTAAAAATGTCAATCATGAAAGATGAGTAACCTGCTGCAGCAGGAGGCTAACAGTGGCTCCACTTGGGGATGGCTTTTCCTTGTGAAAAGTCAAGAACAACAGGTCAGACTACCTGGATCTTCTATTGTTGCTGTAAGTTGAAAATTTTCAGTGCTGGCTGTCCGAGAGTTGAAACTGTGGGAAGGAGAACAACACTTCCCCTTAATCGAAATGTTTGTGCCCTGTGTAGCACCGCCTGCTTTCTTCTGCGTGCTCTATTGTTTTGAACTTTTATAAAAACAAAATAAAAATGCTGATATAAACAAACATTTATGTACAGACATCATCTTGTTGGGAGATTTTCAACAAAAGGGATCATGATAATTTTTTAACATTCGGCCATTTACAGGGTCTTCTTTGGCTATGCTGCCATGTTCAGATTTGAGGAAATATGTGTTGTTGCCTTGTACTGCGCTGATAATGAATGGACCTTTCCAAAGAAAATCAAACTTTGCATGTTTGCCCTTGTCTTCTCTTCGTGAGTCCCATCTTGGAACTTTGTCACCAACCCAAAAATCCTCAGCCTTGGCTCCTTTATCAAGCATTATTTTGAGCTCTTCCTGCAAAATTTGAGCTCTGTCATACACTTGCTCTCTGGTTTGCTGAAGGTGAATGGTCTGATTAATTCTTCTTTGAATATCATTTGGTTCAGCCTGAATCTCGTGTAACAGTTTGATAATAGGAATACCCAAAGATGAAGGAAATTTGGCTTCCATGCCATAAACTAGCTCATAAGGGCTCATCCCAATGGATTTCTTGGTTGAAATTGTATCTGCCCATAGGGCATTTGTGAGCTTTCGGTGCCAGTTCTTTTTGTTTTCCTCCAACATTTTCTTTATGATATTGATGAGGCTTTTGTTGGAGGATTCGTCCACGCCATTACCTTGAGGATAATAGGCTGAAGAGTGGCCCAAGGTAATGTGAAATTTATGGCAGAAGTTGATCATCTTTCTGGATTTGAAAGCAGCAGCATTGTCAGTGATGATTTTCTCAGGGCAGCCAAATCTAGAGAGGATATTGTCTTCAAGGAACCGGATGATAGTGGATTCATTGACTTGCCTACATGGGGTGGCCTCAATCCACTTGGTGAAATAGTCGGTGGCTGTTAAAATCCACTTGTGCTGGCCTGAAGAAGAGGGGTGGATTTCACCTATGAAGTCAAGACCCCATTGTTGAAAAGGCTGTTTGGTTGAGATAGGCTTAAGGGGCAAAGGGAGCAGTTTTCTTTTTTCCTTCAAAGATTTGGCATTTGTGACATGAGACAACAAGTTTTTTGACATCTGCAAATAGAGAGGGTCAATAATAACTAGCCCTTAAAACCTTGTCAGCAGTGGACTTCCAATATAGATGCCCTCCACAGTCCCCTGCATGGAACTCTTTCATGATGCTGTTGGTTTCACTTATGGTTAAACAGTTTAGCAGTATTCCTTCATGATTTTTCCAAAACTGGGCACCATCTGAAACACAGAACTTTAGAGCTTTCATCTTCAAAAAAATTTTCTTGGTTCTGGACAATCCTGGGGGAGCACACAGGTTAATTTGGTATTTTAGAGGTGCATCTCTTAAGGCTCAGCTGAAAAATGCAATAGGCTTTTCATTTCCTTGATCATCCTTTTGCAGAAGGACAACAGCTATCGTGTGCTCCGAGGCAAAGGAAAATATGATGAAATCCTTGTCAAATTGTGGACTTGTGAGCACGGGCGTTTGAGTCAAGGCAGCTTTGATACTTTTGAAAGCCTGCTTGGTTTTCAGAGACCATCTTACCTTGGCATCCTTTTTTAACATGTTACTTAACAGTTTTATCATTTCTGCTAAGTTTGGGATAAATCTCCTTAGGAAATTGATATTTCCAAGGAATGCTTGCAACTCTTTTATGTTTCTTGGGTTTTTTTTATGGAATTTGAAGGATTGCTTGAATTCTTTCTGGATCGGTTCTGATACCGTCTTTTGAGATGATGTGGCCTAGCAACTTACCTTCCTCAAGGCCAAATAGAGACTTCTTGGGGTTCAAGGAAATGCCATATTTCCTGCATGTTATGAAGATCTGCCTTAAGTGCTTGAGGTGCTCTTGATCATATTTGGAGAACGGGGTTAAGTCATCAAGATAGACGACAAGGAATTCATGGATTTCCTTGGAAAATGAAATATCCATTGCCCTTTGAAAGGTGGCACCAGTGTTCTTTAGCCCGAAAGGCATTTTAACATATTTAAATGTTCCCCAGGGTGTAGTAAAGGTTGTCTTGTCTTGGTCATCTGGGTGAACAAGTATTTGACTGAAACCTGAGAATCCATCTAGTAAAGAAATCCTAGAGGAACCCACTACTCTTTGTAGGATGTGGTCTATTTTAGGCAGAGGGTAGTGGTCTTTTAAAGAGACTTGGTTTAAGTTTCTTAGGTCTACACACAGTCTGATTTCACCTGATTTTTTCCTTGTGGGAACTAGATTGGATACCCATTCAGAGAATCTGATGGGTGCTATAATACCTGCTTCAAAGAAGCATAGGGTTTATTCTTCTAAGTTTCTGCTTGAATGGTTTTTGATTTGGTTTTAAGGGAATGGTATGTTGAATTATTGAGGTGTCATAGGACTTCAAGTCCTCATAACTCTAGGCAAATACATCTTGGAACTCTTTGAATAAATCCACATACTTTGGTTTTTGATCAGGGGGCAGATTTTTGGACAATTTAATCATTTTGGGCTGTTCTGCTGTCCCTATGTGTGGGTTCTTCTATAGCAGGCATCTAAAGGCTCCATTTTTGGCTTTTGGGCACATCATTGTCATCAAACATATCTTCTAATGGAGTAAGGCCAGCAGGCAGAAAATTATTCTTCAGATCAATGAACTCAACCTCTGCTTTGGTTGTTTCCTCTAAATGCATTCGTTTCAGTTCTTCTATGTTTGCATTGTCAAAAACAGTTGGATTGAGGATTTGTTTTGCTGTTGCAGCTGTTATATCCTGATGGTTTTCATTTGTTTGTTGTTGGGAATTGTTCACGACCTCCATGTCAATATTTAAATTTGAAAACTCGCCCTCAAGGGTGAGGAAATTGTTAATGTGGGCATCATTTTCAAATACTTGCCAATCTCTAATATTGTTATGAACAACGAGCCTATGTTTTATCTCAGCAGTAAAATGGTGATTTGGCTCAAAGGGAAGCTTGCATGTACTAGAAAAAGTGGCTAGACTGTGAGCGTGTATGTTATGGTTTCTAGAAATCTTGGCAAGCTCGGATTGAGTGAAGGTGCTAAGTATATCTGTTGCAGCAGTCCTATAGGCCCTCATCCTATTGTCATTGGTAACAAAGTTGCCCTTCATTTGTTGGATAATCAAATCAGAGTCACCTAGAATGGACACTTTTGTAGCTCCTAGAACTTTGAGCAGTTTTAAGCCTAAGAGGAGAGCTTCATACTCTGCCATGTTGTTGGTACATCTAAAGTTTAGCTTGTAGGCATGGCCTTCTGCATGGTTGTCATGTGTATTGTGAATCCATACACCTGCCCCTGCTCCTAACTTGTTGACAGAACCATCAAACTCTAAATACCATGTAATTTCTTGTTGTTGGTTTGTACCAAGAGTTTCGATTATTTTAGGATTGGGCAGATCTAGAACTTCAGTTTGAGGAGGTTCTTCTTGTTTACTGGCCGCCTTGACTGTTGTGACTATTTCATGGGCATGGGCAACCGGTTCTTCATTTATGCATGTCTCTGGCTCTGAAGCTAGAGGCTTCTCATCAGTTGGAGGATCTTCATCCTTATTAAAAAGAATAAATGAATCCATATCAGAATGGATTGAGTAAATTGGAAAATTTTGGGGCATCTCCTCACTACTCACCACATACTTCATTAGTGTTTCTCTATACAGTCTCTTTGGTTGCCCAAAGACAGAAATAGTGGCATAAGAGAGGTCGAGTTGAAGGGACCCTTGGAGTTTTGCTCCCCATGATCTTGACAGGAGCATACCATATTTTGTTGGAATGTTAGTGACTACTACGTCCATTAGGATTGTCTTGTTGGGAAATTGGACTAAAGATACACAAAGATCTTTGATTAAGCCTAAGCATTTGACTTGACTTGAGTTAAAGGAGTATAGATCCTTGTAGGGTCTTGTGACATCAAGGTTTAGCTTTTCCATTACAGCTTTGGGCATAAGATTGTGTGAGGCACCTGAGTCAAACATAGCATTGTGCAATATTTTGTCATGTATGTGTAGACTAACATAAAAAGGTGGAATAGATCCATATGTTGTTTTTCCATTAAATTATGGGCCAAACAACAGCTCAGGGGTATCATCTAGAACATTTACATCATCCCTGACCTCTGGTAGTTGAAGTGACCACTGAATTTGTTGCCTATATACATCATGTTTGGCAAGTTCTTAGAGGGGGATGGAAATTTTGATTTTTCCAATCTCAGCTTCTAAAACGAATGGTTTTTCTGATGGATTTTTAGCGTTAATAGCAGCATATTTCTCCTTTTTCAGAATACTCTCTGTGTTTTCCTTTGGATTGTCTACGCTATGGTGAATGACAGTTTGTGGTATTTCTGTCTTGAGAAGATTTTTTGGAGTGCCATTCAAATTTTCTTTTAAGGAAGAATAAGGTAGAGGCTGATCAGTAGGAGGATGTATGTCTGATATGTCCTCTACAGTTACCTGATGCGGGTTTGGGACAACAATATTAACTGGTTCTGTTATGACAACCCTGCCTTTAATCTTATTAGGCTGTTTGCTATCCTTTGTTTTGCTAGGTGCAAGGACATCAATGGTTCTTGTTCTTAGCTTATATTGTTTGTGGACCTCATATACAGTAGAATCATAACCTTGTTTAAAATCAAAAGAATTCTTGTCTTGGTCTGAAATTTTTTCATATCAGGGTAGTCTTGGTCTTCTTGAGTGAGAAAAATTGGCTGCTCATTTTTCGAGTCTATCAAGTTTATGTGATTTTCTTCTGTGGGCTCACTGGATGTGGATGCTTCTGCATAGTTTTCTTGGAAAGGAGGTCTAATATCATGGTCGAGACTAGTTCTTCCAGCATTTGTGGTTTGATTTTTCCTGAAGTTTGGATTCCTTATGGTGTTGGGCTGTTGCCCTTCCCATGATGATTTCCTCTCAACACTCTCTACTCTGTCTCCCAGCCTATGCATGCCATTGATAATAACATCCAACTTCTGGTCTAAGGCTGAGGGTTCTTCCTTAAAGGTAGTTCTTCTCTCGGTTCTAGCTCTGTTTCTTTTGGCAATTAGGTTTGCCTCCACACTGACAACAACATTTTGCATCTTTGCAAGGCTTTGAGGGGCTCTTTCTCTTAGCTGATAAGCCATTTCAGCATCAAAACCATCAGGGAATTTGTACAAAGCGAGATCAGGTGGGGGTCTTAAGTTCTGTGGTATTGCATTGTAGACATTATTGAACCTTGCACAGTAATCCAAAACAGTTTCCTGAGGGCCTCTTTTAATAGTGTTATATTCAGATAATATGTGCAAGGGGTCCTTCTTCTTCTCCCACCTATTAATAAAGGACTGATATAAGGCTTCTGGGTCTCCTTTGGAATTGGCTGGGAGTGCTTTGAACCAAGTCCTGACATCACCAGTCAGACTTTGGACAAAAATATTCATTCTTACACTGTCATAATCAATCTCATAACTCTCAAAGTAATCCTGCATTTTCTTTGTATGTTGAAGAGCTGTGCAGGAATTCGAGCCATCAAAATAGGTAATTTTAGTCTGATAATACTGAGGCATAGCCGCTGTAAAGGTGCATATCTATTCGCCATATTAACAGGGATAAGTGGAACAACAGGGATAAGTAGAACAACTGGAGTAACAGGGATAATAGGAGTGGTAGTGGTGGTATTCACAGTGGATGGAGGTGTGGAAACAGGGCTTGTAGAAGTGGATGATGAACCAGGGGAAGCAGGGTTTGAACGGAACATAACTTTAACAAGGGTTGCTAAATGGCTACGCTGAACTGTTTCAGAATTGGAAGCAGTCAAACCTTCTTGCTGCTCTTGTTTTCTAATGATCTTGGGAATTATATTGGGGTTATCAAAAACAGCTGGGGGATTTGGATCTAGATTTGATATTGTGTAACGTGAATGCTTCTTGGGAGCCAGCTTCTAGTTTGTTTTTGGGAATTTTTCTAAGAATACAGATTAAAAAAAACTTGTTAAAGGTCGGTTTCTTTCTCTGCGGAGCTTCGGACAGGTTTTATGAGATTATCTGAGGAAGTTCCCCAGTGGAGTCACCATTATGTTATCACTCAGGTTGTCCCTAAGCTCCTGAAGGGATACGGTAGAGGTAACCACAAACCAATCTTTGGATTACAGGTTCTAGCCCACCTGTAATCAGAGAGGGCTCTCTCTTGATGATTTAGATTTGTTGATTATGATTTTAGGCTAGCTATTGGGTTCAGTGGGTTTTGTTTAGGTTTGGATGGTGTTTGAATGGAAGGAAGATGCATTCGAGCAGAGAGGCAGGCATAGAGTGATAAGTTTCAAACCATTGGGCATGGAGTCAAGGAGTAGGAATGCAGGTAGACTTTCTTGATCACAAGAGGAATATGGAGCAGGGTAGCCGCACATGAAACAAACTTCAAGCTAAAGAGATGGAGTGAAATGTAAGGAATGAGAGGCAATTAAGAATCTCTCAATCAACTTAACAGAGGGAAGGGGGATGAACTCTATCTAGGGGCAGTTAAGAATCCCTGGATAACTGTCACACATGGTGAATTAGGGAAAATATGAGCCAGATGGAATTCATATTTATGCCTAAAACAGATGAAAACATAAAGAAACAACTGAAATTGAGCATAGAGTGCACTTAAACAAATTCTAAGCTATTCTTTCTTTCTGCTGCTTAGATAATGATATATGAATGGAAAGACAAAGGTAAGAAACACTTATTGAGTCATGTAACAGCACAAGAATTCCACAGTCACTCTTTAACCATTAAGCATAGTAAACAATCCATTCTCCAAGCTCGTAAGCAGTCTTTGATTATAGAAATTATTAAACATACAGTGCGAGTCTTTGCTCAAGAAAAACTTCTAACCAACAAAAACCAACCCTTGTTACATTATTTAGGGCCCTCTTTATAGGTAAAATATCCTGAAGTATTTATTACAACCGACCTAAATAGGTCTGTGGGAAAAGGTTTTCAAAACCTAAATTTGTGCTGAAATTAAATGCAAGTAAATATCCTTTGGGCTGCGCCAGAGGTAGCTGGATCAAAATGAGTTAATACGGTGTCTTTCGTGACCTGGTGCAGTGGTTCTGCAATAACTGTGCTTTGAGTTCTGGTCCATTGATCTCATGTGAGCTTTAGTGTGTAGTCATTGTGATGATGAGCTTTGAATGGTTCGTTAACTACTTCATGACTTTCAAGGTTTTCTTTTAATGTTTCATCCACCTCGAGCCTTGAGAAGATCTTCACTGATACACTTCGCCGCAACACTGATACTCTTTGACACGGTTTTTGGCTTAACATCTGCTCTGATACTCTTTAATGCCTGAACTGGGTCTCTCTCTTTCTTCTGATACACTAAAATTTGCAAAATCGTGCCTTTTTTGCCCTTTTCAGCGCAAAAATGGCTGAGGAATCAAAAGATTCCCCAATATGGCCTATTTCCCATAGCGATGCGCGATTAGCGCTAAGCGCTAATCGGGCATCAAAAACTGCCTCATAATTTGAATCCGGGCCTCCTAAGATGCATTTTCGCGCTTGCGAGCCTTTCTTTAGCAGGTGACGTCAGCGGTGGGTCCTGGTATGACAGATGATGTCAGCGAGGTGACGTGGCAAGATTCTACATGGTGCGGTGCCTTATATGTTTCTGCGAAGCGATAGCAGTAACTGAAATGCTGCGATTTGTGATGCGATATATTCTCTTGACGCTATGGTAATGTCACATCGGAGCAAAGGGAAGAGGCATGGATTTTGGAAACGTGACCCTTGCGACCGCTGATTGCCGATCTCGCGATATCGCATCGGCTAAGAGGGGAGGGGGCATATATATGTGACATATAGTATTTGCGATACGCCGATTTCCGAAATGGCATCAGCGGGACATCCATCGGGGAGAAACAACAATGAGCCACATTACCTTTGCGACCTTCGACTGCGATAATCGCGTCGGAGGGGGATCCAAAGGGATCGGAAGAATGTTATGACAATCGGCAAGGGTTATTACGATCGAAAGGGTATGTATGCTTTTGCAGAGCATTTGAGGCCTCGGAAGAGGTCCGATAACCTAAAAAGAGGAATTTTATGCTTAGGAAGGAGTCCATTGCATTGGAAGATGGTTTTAAAGGGGAAAAATGAGGGTTCTTGCTATGTTTCAGGCAAACTTAGCAATTCCCAAGGAATACTTATGGTTATTTTTCAACCAAGGGGAGGGGATAAGTATGTAGGGGAGTTATTAACATAGTTTTAGTAGGGAATGGGGAGATAGATAGGGAGCTATATAGTAAGTTAGTAGTTAATATGACCATGATGAGAAAGCGCTAAGTGGGTGAATCTTAGGCTATTAAGGGAAACATTGATCCATAAAGGGAGTATGAATATTCCTTGAATAAAGCAGATCTTCACCAAGGTGAATGATATATAAAATGATGAAACTAAGAGGCTTCAAGCGGATCTTGATCTCTTTGGGGAGATTAGTGAATGTCTTGGGGAATAAGGAAGAAGGGGGAAATTAGTCATGCCTCGCTTGAAATCCTTCAAATGAAATCTACCTAAAAACTGTGATCTGGATAATTATAACACTTGATAATGTGGAATTGATCATAGATCACCATTCTGCAACCTCAAAATTACCTACCCAGCCTACTTTTCCTAGCATTTTTTCTTCTTCTTGGTTTGGGTGCATTTGGGCTTGCTGACCCAGCTTTTTCAACTTTTTTCTTTTTTCTGTCTTCCTATCTACATCTACACTTATTTCTTCCAAGGGCCCAAATTAAGTAGTTGGGCTCCTTTGATTCTCTACCTGTCTAAGGACCTGCCAAGATTAAGCTATTTGGACAGATATTCATTCTCTATATTCTAAAATAGGAAATTGAAACCTAGGGAGGCCAAGATTAAACTGTTTGGACCTCCCTCTAACTGAAAATTGTTCAAAAAATGGAATGGTACATCAAAATTGGAACACAGCAATGGCGTTTGAACTAGCACTTCCCCCTGGAAACCTTCATTGGCCTCTGTAGCAAATATGGAACATTGCAACATGCAGAGAATGACATATTTGGCATGTAAAAATGTCAATCATGAAAGATGAGTAACCTGCTGCAGCAGGAGGCTAACAGGAAGAAGGCTTTGCTGTCAATAGAATTTGAATATAACACACTAAGGATGGCAACTCAACCGGACCTAGATCTCAGCCATGCAAAAAAGGAAAGGTTACTTCAGCTAAATGGATTGGAGGAACAAAGATTGCAGGCCCTTCTCCACTCAGAGGTAGTCCAGCTTCAAAGGAAAATATGGCATGACAGACATCTCAAAGAGAAACAATTCCAGGAAGGAGATTGGGCACTACTGTATGATTCAAGGTATAAAGATTTCAAGGGCAAATCGAGGAGAAGATGGCTGGGACCATACACAGTAGAAAGGTGCAACGACAATGGTTCAGTTCTGATCAGGACCATCAATGAAGATGCCATCCCCATGCTTGTCAATGGGCATAGGTTGAAAATCTACAGGAAGACCCTCTCCAAGCAAGAATTCATTGAGAATCTGAGTAAAACAATGTTGGTAGTGGAGCAAGTCTCTGCCTCCATTCCACCCACACCCTAAAAAAAAAAAACAGAACAAAAAAGAGGAGAATAAAAGATCCCTGGGTGAAAACCTCCCCTTGGAGGCACCCAGGGCAGGCAGTGAGGGTGAAAACCTCCTGGAGGCGCCCTAACTATCTCAAAAAAAAAAAGAGAAAAAGAAAAAAACAAGAATAGAAAATTAACTTCTTTTGAATGCATTGCAGATTGCAGGAGGGCCACAGAAGAAAAAGGGACATGGCCAAGCTTAATACACCTCTAATAGATCATTTCTCCATCGCTATTATCTTTTCCCAGCCCCTGGTCTCACTTGTTCTGGAAAACTATGCATCCTACAGAAGGCTTTGTGCATTCTACAGGAGGCTCCTATAGAAATCACAGAGAGCTCGAAATCAAGTCTAGAAAAGGATTAGAGGGCTAGAAACTTGTCCAGAAGACCTATGGACCCCCCTACCACCATTCATCTTCCTAACTCTCCATTCCATACCTACACCACTGCATTTCCATTAACTTCTTTCTTCCCTACACAGAAAACACAGACATCCCGTTTCTTTTGTTTTAAAAAAAATGAAGAATAAACAAGAAACACCCTTAACTTAACTACTACCTAATGCATACTAGTTGTTTTTCCTTGACTGGAAGAACCTTCCTCAGCTATCTCACCAGTTCCTACTCAAGCCTCAGCTAAAATTTTTAGAGGGAGAAGCAGTTACAGGAAATCCTGTAGGATTCTTGTAGCAGCTAATCCCCTTAAAAATCGAGCTCCAGAGGCAGGGTCAGTGCATCCACCGATGTATAAAATGTGCAAGGAGTCGGTCCTAATTAAAGATCACCAGTATGAGGTAGCCGAGACACCAATTCAGAAGCCACGGGTGCCAGCAGCAACAATCCATTAATAGAATGCCAAAGTCTGAGCATGCAACAACACAATAGCGACTAACAGGTAAGTGACTAAACCCGTTCGTCCGTTGCATGAGTATAATTTAAAAACTGCATGGACAAGTGAGATGGTTGCGATTAAACGAGATCGGTGGCCAACCAACTGGCCACCATTGTCCAGTTCAAACAACACCCTCATCCAGTTCAAACAACGCCTCGTCTAGTTCAAGCAGTATCTCGTCCAGTTCAAATAGTGCTCAGTGGGTGCAATAAGCACATGTGATCAGTCCACTCGAGAAATTCTCAAAACAGGTAGTGGTGACATCTAACGGGAATGATTGAAATAATTATGGCATGCGGCATAAAGGTTTCATCATGACACTGAAGTAAGGACCAACGGTTGGGATGAGGGTAATGTACCCTTCCTGCCACCTCACCTCGCCACCGCAAAACACTGCCGTAAGCTTAAGTACGTTGCAGTCGACTGCCTCCACCACCTTTTTGTTCATTTGTATCAATGAGCTCTCGGCTGTAGCAACCTACCTACCACCTCCAGAGCCTCGAAACAATCGCTCTCTGTCAGTTTTGGAACCCTTCTGCTTATCGGGCTCTACAGGAGCATTATCGGACTCTATAGGAGCGGAAACAAAGTCCTACAGGAGCCTTTCTACAGGAGGACCATTGAGTAGCATCACAGAGGAAAATTTAGGATTTTATGGAAAATTCGTGCTTGAAGAGGTAGGCTTTGTGTAGACCCTCTCTGCATTTCCATGTCTACAAAGGGTGGTGTGATTTCAAGTGGGGTATTGAGTTGAAAAGAAAGGAAAAGTGAGAACAAAGTTTTCTTGTGTTTTAAAAATATATATATATATGTATATATATATATATATATAATACGACATATATTACATATACATACATATATATATATTTATATATATATATATATATATTATTATATATATATATATATATATATAGATATATACAATTTCTCCATTTACTCTTTGCATTGAAATACTGTCTCTTTCTCCTCCGTGGTATTCTCCTCTGTAAAGAGATGATGCAACTCTAGAAAATTAAGCCTGTAAAAAAGTGAACTTGCATTGGGTAGTTTGCTTATTTTGTGAAGGGAAAAAAAACACTGTTCTGTCTACTCTCTATTTTTAAAATTATCGTTTCCCTCGAATAGACCGAGACGTAATGTAAGTTTAAGAACAGAGTTTGGAAGGAAGGAAAGTTCCAATTTGTTTTTGTTAAAAAGGAAGAACACAAAAAACTCTCTCTTTGGTTCCAGAAAGAAAACCTCAACCGTTCCTCTGTATTCGGGTTTGAAACTTGCTGCCTTCCTCCTCACCTGAGACATTCCAGCAGTCACTAAACATTGTGATAGTGGGTTTTATGAGGAAGGAGCCTCTGAATTCAACTAAGCTGCATGAACATCCAGAAGTGGTAGCCCTCTTTGCCAGGGCAAATTGGATGCCTTTCTTTCAAAAATTTCATGGGTATGATGAAGAAGTCACAAAGGAATTTTTATTGTCTTTAAAACCTCACTCAAAAACCCATGCCACTATCAATTTTAGGGGTCTAATGATAGAACTCACATCAGAATCCATCAATAGGATCTCCGGTCTCCCACTGGGGCTAACCTGGAGCAAAGAAGAAAAACCCCTGGTTCAAGTTACCAAAAAGACCTTTTTCCAGCCTAATGAACATTCTGTGGAGGATAAGAATGGAATTAGGAGCACAAGTATACCTTATCCATGGGGTGAGGTCAGTTATCAGATCATGAAATATATCTCCTATGAAGGAAGATACAACATAGTTTATGGGTATCATTTCAGACTGTTACATGAACTAAGATATGGCATGGACCTTCCTGCATCCAGAAAACTCAGTATTCCACATTTTCTCCTCCAATCCTTAATAGAATCTAGCATCAAATTGAAGGCAGGGGTTCTAGACCAATTGGCTCACCATGGGCTACTTAAATTGTTGGTGGAGGATGCCCTCCACACTTTCACAATCCCCATACCCTAGGAGATTTTCATGAACATGACTAAAGAGGATGATATAAAAACTCTCACTAATGACCTTAGTCCATCTGGAAGTGAAGGGGAGGAACAAAAAAGGGAAGCTGAGAAGGAAATCCTTGAAGAAGAAAAGAACACTCAATTGGAAGAAGAGGAACCCCACACAGAAGAATAAGGGAACCAGATAGGAGAGGAGAGACATGACACCACCAAAGATGAGCCTAAAGTAGAGAAGAAGAAAGAATCAAAAGCAGAAAAGGGTAAAACCACAGTAGATAAAAAGAAGAGACCAAGAATTGAAAGGGAGAAGCCTAAGACAGCACAAAAAAAGGTTGCCACAGAAAGGCATAAATTAACCAAGCAAAGGAGAAACAAAATTAGAGATAGTAGAAATAGGGAAATAATAGATGAAGAAGAAGAAGCAAAGCAAGAAGAAGTGTCTCCTAAGACACTAGCAAGAGAGGCAGCAATTGTTCTTGCTACACTTAGTACTCTATCCAAGCCCAAAGAAAAAAGGAAGAGACAACCATTTATGTACTTCAAGGTTCGAAAGAGAACCTAAATAAAGATGGGGAAGCCTTAGCCACCTTCAAAGGAGCCCATCATCATTGAGGATGTCCCTACTCCAACAAAGGAGGAATTTCCATCCAAAACCTCCATCACTTATGAAAGAGGAAGTCCTAAGACCTCTACTTGGAAAGAAAGGATCAAACTAATGGATGCTAAAACAGTCCTACAGGAGGCACAAACCTCTCTACAGGAGACATTGGCAAAGCTCCAAGAGACTGGAAAACTTGAAAATAAGGCATAAGAATAGACCCAGGAGGAAGACAAGGCAAAAGAGATACCAGAGCCTGGACCTCAGCCTAACTTAGGCTCTTACTACAACTTTCTAGAAGGGGAGAAGATCATCCCACAAAAGTTTGCAGTCCCTCTTTTCTTTGAGCTGGAAAAGAAAAGAGTAAGGACCCATACATGGATGTAGATTGTAAGATCAAGAGGGGTGGAAGACATTGGGCACATGGAAAACAAATTGAGGGAAATGGGCAAAGAATTGAGCATGGTCAAGCATACAGAAAGCATCAGAAGAGCTCGATAGGAGGCAGAAAATGAAATGTTAAAGAAGCAGCTGCAAGAAAGGGAACCTTAAGGAGGAAATGAGCTGTCAATCTTAAAAAGACAGCAACAGGAAGAGGAACCCCAGGCAGACAGTGAGACATTAGTAAGACAATAATAGGAAAGGGAATCCCAGGCAGAAAATGAGGTGTTGATATTGAGAAGGCAGCTACAGGAAAAGGAAGCACAATTAGCCTACATGGCCAGTTGGGCTATGGAGGCATTATAGTGCAAGCAGCTAGCCAAATCATATGCAGTATACCTCAAGGATTAGTGGCTCCAATTTTAGATCAAGACATTGGCCCAGAGGGGCACAATACCTTTTTAGGATTATGGCCAATTCATGCATCTATGTGATCACAATTCAGCTGAGGAAAAAACGAAGCTAGCAGAGTTTTACTTACGCAATATGGCCCTTACTTGTAGCTGATGGCCATGGCATATTGGATGAGCCATGAAGAGAAAAGGGAAGCAGAAGTCCAGAAAATGATGGCAAAAGAGATGAATGAATCCCTGATGGTTAGAGCAAAACCAATAGATCCCATGGCTCTCATCTATGCCTACCAACACCTTGCAGCTAATCCTCAAGTTGTCCCAGACTATGTTGATAAGCAGGCCCAGGCTATTGCACATTTTGAGGACATGGAGAGATTGTTTGGAGATGATTGCATCCATGCCTGCATGAGAAGGTGGAACACATTGCCACACAACCTATAGATCGGGGAGTATCACTCCCCAAACAGGATGAGGGATGCCATGAGGAGAGTGCCACTGTATAAGCACTCTATGCAAAGTTTGAAGGCCAATTGGATTGGCCTCAAATTCAGTCCTCCACTACTGTTAGGACTGCTGGAAGGAGTAAAAGAGGAGGAAGAGAAAAAATAGTGGGAAGAGGAGGACAGAAAGGTAGGGTTCCATGATAAAGAGGAAGATATCACATCATAAGCATGGGATGTCAGGGAATTCATCAGAGCCATCAAGGATGAAGAGTTAGACTAGTTGCTCAGAGGATGAGCAACCCATTCAGTAGGGGGGTGATGATGAACCCTAGAAATGGGTAATTATATGGGCTCATTTTGCATCTTAATTTGATTTAATCCACCATTCTCATTAGTTTATTGCATGTTTTTGAATATATCTATGATAATAGAGTGAATTGGGTTAGTCATCTTGCCATGTAGTCTAATGTGTGCTTTATGCAGATTTTTTGGTCAATTTTGAACACAGTTAAGGGATTTATGAGTAAATGGAAGCAAATACTCGAGGGAAACATGGAAGAGGATTTATAGGGGGGGGTGTCTCCTTAATTTATGACCCCTTTCCCCAAATCCTCCATCAGTAACTCAGAGCACAAAGGTCCACATTCCAAGGGGCAGCCGAGCAAGTAAAGAAGGACTGCTATTTATCTCCAGTTCTGGGAAGCCGAGCTCCTTGATTTTAGGAGGACCGTTGGAGGACTCAATTTGTATAAATAAGGGGGCTTAGAGCCTCAGTAGGTTAGCCAGTCATTAGTGGAATTTTCGCACTTTTGTGCAACACTTGTTCAACTCGTTTTCGAGCTTCTTTTTTAGAACAATTTATGTAATGTGACTATTCTTTTTCATAATGAAGATGAAACAATTTTTGAGCCAGCATTGATCTCTTTCAGAGGGCTGAAGCTCTTGGGTTAGGGCCTAATCTAAGATTCTCAACACCTCTTTCTTTGTACTTATATGTTTCTTCTTCAGTTCATGAGTTAATTTCTGTTACATAGATTCATTTTACTTTGTTAGATTAGGTTTCTTTTGATGGTTTGCATAGACGTTTTTGTTTCAGTTGCTCAAGTAGGTTAATGCCATGATAAAATAAGATTCAAAAAGGCCAACAATAGGCCTTGATCTACTTTCTCCCTTTCTGGAACTATGATTTGAGGTCAAGGCACTTCTACTGCCACCAAAAACACAGTTTTGCTCTTCCATGCAACTTCTAGTGTGATGACTTGATTTGGAAAGATTGATATATTGATTCAGTTTCAGTTGCCTAGATCATTTCCTATTCTTTTACCATAGATCTCTCTGCATGCTTTTCTGTTCAAAGGTTACTGTTCAACATTTTCTGTTTGTAGGTCAGAAATTAGGTCAAGATAGAGAAATTTTTGTTTTCATGGTATAGTTAGTTTTTTGTTTGATCAGTTTTTGTAAGTAGATGTGAAGATCACTTGTAGAACACCTTAGCTCACCATACATCCATAAGGAAGCCAGCACCCGCTCACTTCTCATATAATTCCCTAGTCATTCGCAACATTTTGCCATTCTGCCCTAATTTCTGTGTTTTTCCATAAGCTGCCCTCTTGCCATTTGAACAAATCCAACCATCATGTTCTTTATTGATCTTTCTTGACAAGCTTCAAACACCTCAACACCTTCATCTAGCCTTTATTTACCCTTTTCCATCATTTTTCCACCTTCAAAACTCCAAAAATAGCTCTTGGCCTCCTCCTGTAGATCCTCTTGTTCCTTGTAAGCGGTTTTTCGAAATCCGATTGCAATAGAAGTATTCAAAAGGGTACTAGGGGCTTCTTCACACCTTCCTCCACCTCTGCAAAAGTCAACTCCACCTTCCTTTGCCACCAAACCTCTGCACAATCACAACCAGATAAATCACAAGCATAATAATTTCACATAAAAACACTCAAAAGCACAAAAAGATGTTTTCTTCTCATTTCTTTTCAGAAGTAGCTTGAATAAATACAATTTACCTTTTTAGCAGTCAATGGCACTCATTTCATCAGTTTTCATCTCTTTTCCTGCAAAAGTGGGGTTAGTGGGTAAATTAGGGTTTGCTAGGATTTGCTAAGGTTTGCTTTTACATTCCAGTCTTCTTTCTCTCTCTACAAGTAGAATAGTCCTCGTAGAGTTAGCTTTCTTTCATCACAGTTAAAAACTTCTTTTGAGAATTCATAGAAGTTGGCTTAAGCTCCTAGTGATCTTGCGCCAGCTGACCAAGTGACAGCCTGCAATAAGAGCTTGTACTTGTGCATACAACACCGTCGCTTCCAAGTTTGTTACGAGCTACCTGATTGATAAAAGTAAAGTAGGAAGCCCCAGGAGTTGCGGCATTATTACTGCAATATTGGTGCTCACCAGTAGGGATTGACTAAGATTTTAAAAAAGGCAAATTATCTGGCAATGGAGATTAATTTGGTAGTTGCAATTCTTGAGTCAAACGCTGTTACTAAAGAAGGTAAGAAAAATGGACAAGATAACAAAATTGCATACCAATATGTTTGTTTTTATTGGTACATGAATATTTTTCATTGTTTGTTGTTTCTTAGTTGCCCATCAAGTTTAGAAAGAGAAAAATATAAAGCTTTGAGACCGAGAATACAAAAGTATGTGATAGTCAATAGTCAACTGTATTGGAAGGATCTTGTTGGTGTTTTGCTATTATGTCTAACAGAGGGGGAAACAATTGAAATTTTCAATGAATATCATGGGTGTGCTTGTGGAGGTCATTACAACTAGAAAGTGACAACACACAAAATCTTGAAAGCTAGTTTTTATCGGCCAACTTTGTTTTCTGATGTTTACAGACTGGTTAGATGTTGTGAAAATGTCAACTTTTCGTTGAAAAGAAGAAGTTGGCACCACTTCCATTAATTATCGTATTTGTAGAAGAACCATTTAGATAGTGGGGGTTAGATTTCACAGGGGATATTAACCCACCTTCCAGTGGACAACATAAGTGGATTCTAATAGCCATTGATTACTTTACCAAATGGGTGGAAGTTGTTCCAAACATAAATGCGACTGATTCAATGGTGATCAATTTCCTGGAAGAAAACATATTTACAATATTTGGCTGACCAAAGAAATTAGTTATAGAAAATGCTCAAGTATTTAAATATGCAAAACTAATTAATTTTTTCCAGAAATATAATGTTATTCTTTTTCACTCTACCACTTGTTATCCTCAAGGAAATGGACTTGCAAAATCTTCAAATAAAGCTCTCGTAAGAATTTTGATGAAAAAATTTATATAAAATAAAAATAATTGGGACTCTTAGCTTAAGTTTCCCTGATGGGAAAACAGAGTAACCACCAAAAGGTCTACTGGTAACTCACCTTTTGAATTGGCATATGGAGTATCATCTCTTTTTCCTAGTCAGTTAGCCAGGCTAGTAGCTGCTTTGATTCAAGATGCTGAAGAAGAACCAAATACATTGACCTGGAGGATTAACCAACTAATAGAATTGAATGAGAACAAAGAACAAGTAACTAAAAACTTGATCAACTATCAAGAGAATATGAAAACTATTTTTGATAGAAAAGCCAAGGATATACTTTTTCATCCTGGAGACCTTGTCCTAAGGTGGGATGTCAAAAGGGAGGTCAAGAGTAAGAATAGTAAGTTTGATCCTCTATGGTTTGTCACTTTCAAGTTAGCAAAGGCTAGAGAAAACAATACTTTCATTTTGGAGAATCTAGATGGAGAACTACTGCAACTGCTTGTAAATGGGTAGTTTCTAAAACATTATTTCCAACATCAAAAAACTTTAAATTTCCTCATTGTGGATACCAATACAATCACTGTAAGTATCTGGTGAGTCTCTCATTGCAATGTTTTTAAGCTATTATATGATTCCATGCCCGAGGTGAAGCACTAATATTCATTTATTAGTGTTTTCTTCCAAAATGTTATCCGCAGGTGGAGCCATATGTTGTAGCTCGTTTTCACTCTATTCAAATTTCAAAAAGAAAGAAAAAATCATATATCCCAAAAAAAAAAATCTTGTAAAGAAAAGTCAAAAGAAAATCACTGGAATGAGTTTGTGGTGATTTATTTAAAAGAAAGAAGAAGAAAAAGAGTAATGTGGGTTCCATATGGCATAGGTTTAGAATTGGAGACATTTTTATATTGTATGTTGGTGGGAACATATTTTCAGGGGAGGAAATACGATTAAAGAGCACACATTTTCAAAAGGCAATGTCATTTTTGGCATTAGGACTCCTCCACAGGAGAAACCCAACACCACAACATGCTCAAAACATCTATGGAGGGTTTCCCCTGTATGCAGTTTGGTGGGAAACCACCGTCGGTAAGATTAGTGGTTGGGATCTCACCTGACATCACCATGGTTTGGAACCACTTACCACCATGGGTTCCCTCATGAGTGGTAAGTGGTGTTTATCATGTCTGCGGAAAGCAAACATGATATCATTCTACCACAATATGCCCATGTCACTCTTTCACCCCCTACCTCATCCATCATTCCATGTCACCCTGATATGAACTTAAATAGGAACACAACAAATTACAGATATAACCATAAATACAGAGATGCAACATAAATAACACTTCATTTAATTAATGTCAAATACTGAAATATGCTTACAAACAAAAAGGAAATAAAAATAGCTCGGGCGATGGTAGCTTATCTATGAGGAGAGATGTGGCGGCTACATGCCTTTGAACTATGTTACAATGACACTCAAAGGCCTATTTATTATTGAGAGACAATGGAAAGCCCTAAAAACCCAAAAACTTAACCCTAGGAGATGAAGCGCCAAAACTATGGGCCATGTTTGGGTAAATTGATACATCAACTTCCCGGGGTCGTAACTTTGGCATACGATCTCTGTTTGACGCACACAATACCTCATTAGAAAGACCTATCCAAGGACTAAAAATTTCTAATGTAAACATGAGTTAAAAACTTTCCTATTTTTCCCAAAAAAAGTCATTCATGGCCTCAAAATGGCTCTGGAAATTTAGGACCTGAAAAACTACCAAGAATAGTAAACTGTGCTACAATTAAGGACACTGAAAAATTGAAAGAGACAATGATGGGGGTCCAAGTGGAATAGGAAGGTGGCCACCAATATCCACATATATCAAACCTCCCCTCTTAGGAAGTAATGGTCCCCATTGCGTTGGGTGCCTCCATGAGACGAGGAAACTTCTATTGAACTTGGTCCCTGGTGAGCCACTTGCCTTGGTGCAGTAGTTGGCCAACTTTGACAACCTGATATAGTTGGATCTTATGCTGACAAGTGTTCTTGATCTTTGTTTCCATGATTTTATCAATTGTGGTTTGTTCCATGTAGTCTGGGTTTAAATCTATTGGTGTGAGTTGTTCTGCAAGGTCGGATGTGTTCAACAATGGTGGAAGGTATGGCCAAAGACAATCTACATTGAACACTGGTTGCAGACCAAGGAAAGGTGGAATGCTGAGCTCAAAGGAATTGTCCCCTACAACCTTGATGATGGTGTGTGTCCCATATCATAGTGGGTGAGGTTTGTGGTGGGGTCCAACGATGCGCTCCTTCTCCAAATGTAGCCAAACTTTGTCGCCCACCTAGAACTTGTGCGACACCCGATGCTGATCATGGCGTTGTTTGTACTTAGCATTGGATTTGTCTAATATATCATGAACCTACTAGTGGATGTGTTGAATACACTCAATGAAGCTGTTAGTTCAGTCAGATTCAAACTAGACATGAGCCGAATCTACTTGAGTGGCTGAAAATGGTATGGCCAGAACAATGGGACATAATGGCTGAAATCCTAGCCCTACTTGAAAGGGGTTGTGTCCTGTTGAGCTATGGAGAGCTCTGTTTTAGTTGTGATGGACATAGGGGAGCCTTTCATCCCATGTATATGGATGTTTCGAGTTGTACATGTGCAGAATGTGTACAACCATAACGTTGACGACCTCTTTTTGGCCATCAATTTGGGGGTGGAAAGCTGTGGACTTAGTAAGTTTGGTATCCAACATCAACCAAAGACTTGACCAAAATGCACCTAGGAATTTGTTGTCCCAATCTAAGACAATGGACTTTGGGATCCCAAAGTGTACCCACACTTGCTCAAAGAAGAGATTAGAAGTGGCCTCTATTGTGATACTCTTCTTGTAGGCTGCCATAATGGCCATCTTAGAGAATTTGTCGATGACCAGGAAAATGCAGCCATTTATGTGCTTAGTAGAAGGAAGGTCCGACATGTAATCCATGGAGATGGATTCCCAAGGTTGACTAGGAGTATGCAGATGGGTATATATCCCTTGCTTCTTGATGGTTGGCTTGGAAATGGATCAGGTAGTGCAAGATTGAATGTACTTCCCAACACCTTGGGAAAGGTTCGACTAAGAAAAATACTTCTGTAGTACTGCCACTATTTTCTCTACTCTGAAATGTCCAACGACCCAACTATAGTGTGCCTCTCAAATCATCTTGGCACGCTTGCTTGAAGGAACAAAGATGTGTCCTAAGTTGTATAACATTTCATCTTGGAGGTGAAATTTTGAAACTTTCTTACCTTCCAGGAGTGTTTAGTATGCGCTGTCGAATTTCTGATCACTCTTTTATAGACATGGCCACCCTGAAGTCTCATGTCCATAGGAGTTGAGCATAGTGATCAATACTGTGACTGGTGGTTGGCTGAGGTAGTCTACAACATTATTGGTGTTACCCTTCTTGTACTTAATGTTAAAATGAAATTGTTGCAAGTATGCAGACCATTTTTGATGGTGATCATTCTACAACTTCCCTTGTGCTTGTATGAATTGCAGGGGTCAGTGGTCTAGGTGGATGACAATTTCCTTCACGAGAATGTAATGCTTCCATTGATGGCATGCCCGCACAATGGAATACATTTCTTTGTCATAGGTGGGATACTTTCTAACTGTCTGGAAGTGTCTCATTGTGGTAAGCCATTGGATGCCCCTATTGAGTAAAAACTGCACTAATAACATAGTCAAAGGCACTATTTCAACCTCAAATGGTTGTTAGAGGTATGGTAATCTAAGCACTGGTGTAGAGTAGAGGAAATGATTCAACTCAGAAAACACCTTTTGTTGGGTTTCGCTCCTCCCTTCATGAATTGACTTAAAGGCCAAGTGATATGAGATAACCCCAACACGAACCTGCGATAGAAATTGGAAAGAACCAGAAAGCTACAGAGATCTGTTAGAGTGGTTGGGGCTAGCCAATCCCAAATGACTTGTATCTTGGCTGGGTCCACATGCACACCTTGCTCATCAATGACATACCCCATATATTTAACCTGGGTCATGCCAAAAGTGCATTTCTCTAAATTGGCACACAACTTGTGTTATCACAGTGTTTGGAGGACCTATCAAATATGGTGGAGGTGCTCTTACAAACTCTGGATGAAGATCAAGATGTCATCTATATACACCAAAACGAATGCATTGATGAATGGTCACAAGATGTTGTCCATCAATCTCATGAAGGTTATGCGGGCATTTTTCAACCCAAAAGGCATGACCAACCCTTCAAAAATCCCCTCCCTAGATTTGAAGGAATTCTTCCACTCATTGGAGGGTTTGATAGGCACTTGGTGATAACTGAACTTAAAATTGATCTTACTGAAATATTTAGCCCCCTTGAGTTGGTCTAGAAGGTCATCAATCTGTGGGATTGGGTACCTATTCCTTACAATGATCTTGTTCAACACCTGATAGTCAATACAGAGTCTCTAGGTCCCATCCTTCTTCCATACCAATAAAATCGGGCTCCCACAAGATGATAAGCTTGGATTGATGTTCTCTTTCTGCAACAACTCCTGAATCTGCATCTTGATCTCATCATTATCAAGAATAGAGCATTGATAGATCGGTCCATTAGGTAGTGAAACCCCCGAGGTTAGATCGATGGAGTACTTGACTTGACTTTGTAGAGGCACCCCCATAGGTGAGGAGAAAATGTCCTTGTACTTCTCCATTTCCTTGTCCATCTGCTGCTGCTATGTGAAGGAGCCCTGTCTGGAAGTCGTGGCCACAATATTCTTCTTTCCCTAAGGGTGAATCATAAGGAAAACAAATTTCCTAGTTTGTGAAATTATCTTACTGCATTTCTTTGCAATGATCAAAGAGATGGTGATAGGCAGGGCTACCTTCGGTATCCTGTACAACTTATTTCCCAAGTTAATAATCACAGAGCATTTGGACTCATATACAACATGCCGCTTCTACAAGTATTTTTGTCCTAATAATACATCACAAATTTCAAGAGGGGCAACATCACACAATACCTCATCTGTGAAGGGTTGGATACCGTAGGGAAGGCGACACTGTTAGATGACGCAGAGATATCGTCCTTGGTTTAGCCACCTGATGGTGTATGAATGTGGATGTGTTGGCTGTAGGCCCATCCGCTTCAGGAACTCAACTGAAATGAGTTTCTTTTGGCTTCTATTGTCGACAATAACTTTTAGTGAAGAAACCTTCACCCACATTTGTGAGTGGAAGAGGCATTCCCCTGCCTTTGGATCTTTAGGATCATTCTTCTGGATCTTTGTGGTGTCCATGGTAGCACTGGGCTTCACATCAATGATCTTCTTGCCTTTGTCATTCCCCTTATCAGGTTATGACATAGAGTCTGAACATGCATCTGATTTAGAAGCCTTAAGCTCAACCACCATGTTGCGCATGGAATCCCCCCACAACATGTTTTCGGGCTCAAAGCCCAAGTTTTGGTCAAAGGTTTTGTAAGACTCTGCAAATTACGGGCACAGAGTGTGAAGTATAGGTTAAGTCATAGGGCTATCCACCCTAAAGTATTGTAATGTAATGTAAAGTCATGTCGGCCTACCCATGGTCTGTGGACCATGGAATTGTATAAATAAGAGCGAGGCTCTAAGTTGTAAGGATAGAGAATGAGAAAAGTAGAGAGAAAATGTACGAAGGGTTCGAGCTTAGAGTAGGATTCTAAATGTACTGGGTCGTAGTAGTAGGAAGAGGCTCTACAGCTGAGTGTGCAGAGGCCTAGTAGAGTCTGCAGCTAAGTTTGCGGACCCCTGCAGCTAAATGCGCAGGGAAGTGCCGAGTCTGTAATCTGGATCGAAGAATAACAAAGAGAAGTTGATTCCTATTTCTGTGTATCTATTGTGCATTGCCTTCTTTACATTTATACTGTTTTATTTATTGCATGCACTGATGTGATTGTTGAATATGCTGTAATAATCATTAGTATTACATAAACAAGTTAAGTAATTGGGTAATAACAGATTAAATAGCAAGGAACTTGGGTATTATACGGGTTGTGTGGAAGCAACACCGCAAGTTGCGAAGGGATAGTAAGTGCGCGTAGTGACGCGCACACAGGGTCAAGTCCCCGACTTCCAAAAACTCATCAGACATCCCCAGTGTGCAGAAACCTGGTTCTAGCACCCTCCCATACTACTTCGGGTGAGACCTCAGTCTGTGCTCCCCGCACTATTGTCAAAAGGGCCAGTAGTACCGGGATTTGCTTGGCTAAATCCCCTCTGAACTTGGGTCAGACCTATACAAGCCAACAAATGGTTCCGTTGCTGGGATCAGGATCTGCATAAGGGATGTCTGATGTCGTGCCACTGGAATCCAACAAAGAAAGAAGCTGAAGAGTGGTTGGACAAGAAGATTCACGAGTTCGCGGCACAAGAAAATAGAAATATGTGAGAATCTAAGGAACAGTGGTTGGAGAGCTATTTGTATACAGAAATCCATGAAATTTTCTTTTCATCCTTTCCCTCTGAGCTATATGAGTGGATCGCGAAGTTAGCATACAATTAGGGAAGGTGTAGGCTTGAAAAACAATAGCGTGGACTCCAGAATTAGTGCGCAGACTAAAAGCGTCAGGAGATAAGATAACGCAAGCTATGGACCATTGACTCAACCAAATAATAGGAGGATTTATCACTGAGTTTGGGGTAGACATGACCGTCAGTTATAGTGAGGCAGAGCGACGTTTCCTCAAGGGACCGCAAGGTAAGTATATTAAATCTTTGAACACTTGGATTAAGATGCTATTGTGTGAAAAGCAGGTTATGCGAATAAATTAATGTTTGGGACTACGTGAAGTGGGAAGATCTACATAAGCGGAAGTAGTGAAGAGTTGGAAACCAGTCTCTTAATTTCACCCTCGTGGGAAAGCGAGGAAGAGCTAGCAAAAGAGACTCTGAGAAGTGTGGTCAGTCTGATAAGGCAACGTATTCCACGTTTACCACCTCCACCCATATCGCCACCTGTCTCACCCTACTCACCTTCATCTCCACCCACCCCACCTCCTCCACCACCACAGTTCAGTATGGCGAGTGCGATCAAACTACCGGTATTCAGAGGAGTGGGAAATGAAGATCCAAACCAATTTTGGTTCATGGTAAGAGCAGTATGGGAAGCATAAGGCGTTGTGGATGATAATATTAAAAATGCTACGCTGCTGAGTGCACTGCAGGATCACGCACTAATGTGGCATATAAAGAATTCTAATGACCACCCAAACGCAGAAATCACAGAGATCTAGGCCGTGCTGAACAGGGAATTTAGCATGCCAAAATCAAAAACAAAATCAGTCATCGGGTTTAAGGAGATGGTGATGCTCTCAGACGAGACCCCTTGGTACCTGGACCAAAGGCTAAAGAGTACGAAGCATGAAGCCAATATTACGTTGATAGATGGACAACATCGTGCATGGTTTGTGGCATCACTTACGCCACACTTATGGACGACGCTGTCACAACAAACAATTTCCACCCAGGCCAAAGCATTGGAGATGGCAATGAGATTACATGAGACCCCTATACAAGACCTTGGGGTGGGAGTCCAACAAATCTACGTGCAACTGCAAAATATCTATCTAGAAATGCAAAGTTTGAAACAAGACAGGACACTGCGGCCAGAGACGTGCGAGGAAGTATGGTGCATAAAATGCAAAGGCCAAGGGCATGACAAGGACCATTGTCCAGTGTTTGCAAACTACTTGGCAAGAGGAGGGCTGATGTTGTTAAGATCAGAGGCACAGGTAGGGTGGAGCGCAGTGTCTGCATTATGGTGCATGATATGTCAGATAGGAGGAAAACACACCATGGACAATTGTCATCTGTTGCAGAAGTATACGTAGACGTCCCAACAATTGTTTTGTAATTTCTATAGGTCAGTAGGTCATGACGAACGCACCTGTTGAAGCTACAAACTAATGATGGATCAAACTCCTACCTATAGGGTGTAGACTGAAATGTAAGCCCTTGACCCAAATGTAGGGATGGTGCGTGTTGCATTTCAGGGGTGCGATCAAGATCGAGGCAGAATGGGACCAGGAAGGGGTCACAAACAACTAATTTGTTACAATTGCGAAGGGCCAGGGCATTATGCCCACGATTTTACAAAGCTAACAAGAATATCATGTCAGTATTGTACCCATTTTGATCATGAGGTAGAAGACTACCTTTGTTGATAGCGAGGATGTGTGAAAAGGGGGTACTCCCGCCCCCTCCGACTCAAAATTTACAAATGATGAGGTCTGAGCCACGCGAAGAAGACCTGAATGTAAACATGATGCTCAGGAGTCGTATGGCCACGAGAGATGATAAAGGGAAGAAACTAGAAGAAAGTGCATGGGTTTGCAAGGATCCTACAAAGGAATTTGAGTTTGATTTAGAACATGCAAAGGAGACATTCATGGAAGCTAAGAAGAGCTTCACGTAGGCCTCCACTTCAGGTAGTAAGGATCAACTAGAACCAAGGATGAATCCTTCAATTCTCACTACCTTTATGGAGAAATGCATGAAACTGTTGCATGATAGCAAGGAAGTCAAAGGACTACAGAAACTTATCACTAGGTGCGCAGGGTCAGGAGAACCGCACGTTGTCCGGAAACTTGGAAAACATGCATTGTGTAGAGGAAGGGAAATGAGGTTGACTGTACAAATAGGCGAGTATGAAATGGATCAGGTAATCTTGGATTTGGGTTTGGATGTGAATGTACTACCAAAGAAAACCTGGGAACACATGGGCAGACCCATGCTATAGTGGTATCCTATTCAATTACGAATGGCGAACCAACAAAATATTTTTCCCATGGGAAGATTGCAAGGGGTAACAGTCGATATTGAAGGTGCAAGCACACAAGTAGATTTTGAAGTGATAAAGATTGTTGATGACAATAATCCCTATCCCGTGCTACTAGGAATAGACTGG
The DNA here is from genome assembly GCA_000404065.3 of Pinus taeda. Lineage (NCBI taxonomy): Eukaryota > Viridiplantae > Streptophyta > Pinopsida > Pinales > Pinaceae > Pinus > Pinus taeda. The sequence continues at coordinate 373,306 of APFE031255330.1, read as the reverse complement.
GCCACCGATATGAATGGAGCCATAAATATGAAGAAGTGCAAAACGATCTTTGAGAAAAAATCACTATGCGTAGTAGTACCGCTAGATCCAGCGGAAGGAGTGCGATATATTGAACTGGTGCGCAACGATGATAGTGATGATGATCTCGATTGTATTTAAAAGATAACTATGTGAGAACAAGAGTGGGTGAATACGACTGCAGATGGAAGGATTTCGTGGGAGCGCGAAAGCTCCTACACTTCAGATTCAGACAAAGAAGTAGAACGATGGCAAAATTGGCTGCACGAAGTAACAACGTTGAATTGCAACATGATGATTAGATCATTGTGTTGCATGAAAATATAGGCAAGGGAGATGCTGACATATGATGGATTAACAATGATGGATGAATTTCAGAGAAAATTTGAAAGTGAAATACCAGAGCAGTAGTTATTCGATGCGCTGAAGTGGGCACTACATGCAGCACCTACACGATGGTGGGGTACGCATCAAGGAAATTTTGAGGACTAGTGTGGATGTAGAAGAATGATGTGCCTACATTTTGGAAAACCCTAGCTTCAGACGAAAGTCAATTAGCAGGGGTGGAACAACTTGTGCGCCCACCTTTCCTGATGGGTGCAGACATATGTTGTACAACCCGCACAAGTGCGCACCACCCCCAGAATAGAGAATCAGTACAAACCGATCCAGTAGGAAAGGCGACGCATGCTACCAACTCTCCACAATGAAGCATTCGATAGGATGTGCAGAGTATTGAATAAGGTTCACCAGGCGAGACGAACTGATTGGGACCTGCGCGCGCCAACAGTTCGATGGGCCTATTGGACCATGTGAAAACCCTAAATGTGGAGATGATTCCAAAGGTGCGAAACAAAGTGGAGACTGTAATTACTAAAGAAAATCCAAAAATGAATCCACACGTCCTAGCTCCTGCAGTGGTGACAATGCGCGATGACCAGGAGGAAGAAATCACACATCTACGCGAGGTCAAACATATAAGGATTCAGGAAAAAATCTAGAAAGGGAACCTTAGACTTCGCAAAGTTGAAAAGGATCGGGTATGATTGAGAAAGAAAAGCATTTTGATGGACATTAAGTTCAAGAGGTTGGAAAATGAGATCACGCAAGCATGTCTCATTGATAACGCAAGGGTAACAAGGCAAGATATGGATGATCGTACCACTGCATTAGAAGATTGTCACCGAGTATTTATGACTCTACTTCCATGGCTATGACCACACCTCACCAAATGCAGTAATCAAGGGAGCACACTACATACAGTAGAATGCACAGCGCTGGCTGTCGCAAAGGCAATTGAGGAGTTTCTGCGGACTATTCTGGGAGGTGAGTTGAAGTCTCGCACGGGTGGTGCGACCACTTGGCTAGCTATAGGGAGCATAGTCTCAATGCTCCAGGCAGTTGAAAGAGAGTACGGGGCTATAAAAGAGTCTGTTTGGGAGGTGTGTGATGAGGGAGGTGCACGCAGAATCAGCATGTCGCACGGTTCGCGCCCGTGCTGGGAAGTGACCGTTGGTGTCACTATTCATGACAAGATGTCCAATTTAAGGCAAAAAGGAGTGGGCGGTGAGCAACTAAGACACAAATTAAGGGAAAGATTTGGGGCAATTTACTGCCAAGAAAGCATTGATGGCCCAGAATTGGGGGGAACAGTCAAATTCGAATTCAAAAGGTGCTATAAAACTCCAGGGCCTAACCACGAGACAACACTCATTCATTTCAGATTTGAGTAGTTGATTAGAGCATAGAGTGTTGAGTGCTGAGAAAGATTTGATCCCTGAAGTTCGCGAATGACCATAGACAACTCAAACAGGATGAAAACTACCAGGAGAGGTTTGGGCTCAACAGAAGGAACCACCAACATGGCCGCGAAAAACCCCATGGTACATGATGTTTCCAGAGACATTGGGGTCACACTGGAAATCCTGAAATCACCTCAGATACTAAGGCCCAAGAAGGATAAGTAGGCCAAGGATTCCAAAGTTTGGTAAACTCTCAATGGAAGAAAAGGGCAAGGCTGTCACCATTGAGATAGATGATGAGGTGGAGGACCTACAGGCTCTCGTCGATGAGATAGAGAAAATAGAAGACATGGAAGAGGAAATCTAGCTGGTGCACTCTGCATCAAAATTTCCAGAGTACGTCCCTCCGCGGAAAGGGAAAACTAAGATACCCAAGGACCTGGATGCCACTAAGAGCGCATTCTAGATGCCAGACCTCCCCAATGGAATTGTATTCAAGGGCTCGCACCTGGGTCACGTACCCACAATGAATTTTGAATATTGGGACCTCATGGACAATAAAAAGTTCCCACACTTAGAGATAGAGAGCCTCATGAAGCAGAGCATAGAGGGGTTAGTCACAACACAAGAGCCACGGAAATGGCTGCACGGTGTGGATAAGGCCAGATTACTTCATATGTTGTGGATTCCACACTTTCACCGTGTGCCTATCACTATTTTAATCATCAGGCAGTTGTTTTACCTAGTGCAAAATGGGTACTTATGGCTGGAGGAGCCTATTCCCATTATGATGGATCTTATCCATAAGATTTCTCGGCTCCCCTGTAAGGGAAAGGACCCCATGATGATAGCAGGAAAAAGAAGAGATTTGGCACTCGTAGAAGCCATGAAGAAAAAATACAAACTTGATAGTAGTCTCACACTTGTCTCCACTGAACTGTCCATGCACTGAGTTAACTGATGTATTCTTTAGTTGATTTATGAGTTAATAATTAGTGAATTAATTAATAATTAATTCACATCACTCATCACTAGTGTATTTTTCAGTTATACTAAATACAACTAGTTCAACTAAGTCAAACTGAACACAACTCCATCAACTCCTCAATTAACTCCACCAAACTCAATCACTTGAGTTCTAACTGAAGTCCATCATGCAATAGCTCAACTAACCCATAGGAAAACGTATTTCCTTCTGGTAGTTGCATGTGCCACATTCATAGCTCGAACTGAAGTGCTGCAGGAGGATAAGATAATGTTTATAGTCCAAATATTATTAAGAGCTAATAATATTCGACTATTCTATTTTTTGACTGACAGTATAAAAATAGACTCCGTCCATATGTCTAAAAATAGAGGTCCATCTATTTTTACCAACATGACCAATCATCCATAAATAGCATCCTGCAACTCATAGACCATGATCCATATGTCTAAAAATAGACATATTCTAAAAATAGACTTTGCGCCAAAAATAGCCTGTGGGCCCACTTAGTGAAGGCGACTTCTTTTCACTAAGCTCCATCATCTTGTTGCATTTTCAACAGCATAATGGCATAACAACAGAGCTCTGTGCTAGGGAGGGTTGCGCGATCCAAGTGATGAGTAAGAAAAATATCAACATCGAATAGCTTAGATTGCAGTGTGACGAACTGGTTTCATAGAACCAACAGATTGTGAAGATAGTTGATGAAGCATGCCGGTGAGTCCCAGAGTTGTCCATCGTTGTAGACCTACCAACAGAGATGTGGATCCACTGTCTAGCAACTGGAGGTCGAAGCACGCTTGAGGAAACAATGCGAGTGTAGCTGGAGCTAAACCTCCAGATTGTTGAGCTGCAGCTGAAGGCCTTCCACTCCTTTAGAAGTTAGAGAGCAGAACGTTAGTGCAATTCAAATAGGACTGGAAGAATTTTGACGGGAAGTACAAGACTGTATCGGTATATTGGACCAAGCCTTTGATGTCCTCACATCCATGCGAGGGGACCATGTCATCGACAAAACTAGTGTCCATTCAGAGCTGCTAATCCCACTAAGACGGGTAGCTATCTTAGAAACAAACAAACTAAAGTCACTTGTGTTTTCCTTTATGAGAAATAGATGAGAGAGAAGTAGAGAGTACCAACCTCAATCTTTCGCTTGGCTCCTTGCTTGTTTCCTCTCCCCCTTGATAGATCTTTGCCACTCCTTCCTCATTTGTCCCACTTTAAAGAACACCTGTAGAGTCAAAGCAGCATAATACCATCAAAGCATAGAGATATATAATCATAAACAATATAGGATCAGATATATATTAACCATACAAATGCATATATCAATACAAGATTCATAGATATACAAGAATATGGAGAAAACTCAAATAGCTTTATTGATAGAAGTAGTAGAAGAGAGGATTACAACCCATTAGTCTGACTTAGTGCCATCCTCCTAGCATGAAAGCTCTCTTCACCTCATGAAAATCTAGATCACCCAACACTATGATGTTCCACAGAGAAACCAACAACACTTCCTTACAAGATACAAAATCCAGGCTTGTGGATCTCTAGGATGAGGGATCCATATATAGATGTTTGCAGGTGGGTGAGTCAGCTTCTGGGATTTTGATTAGTGTCATCTCTCTAATAGTTCTTGGTTATACTTGGAGATTTCATGATCTCTTACTCATCCCTGGGCGAATTCAGAGAGGAAAGTGTCAAATGGGTAGTTTCTAGAAGATTCTCTGGGTTTCCACCTAGCCAACTACTTCTGCCATTTGTCTGCTCTCGCTCATCGCACCCTACAGAAGGGATTTTCAGTATGAATCGAACTTTTTGCATGTGGAAGGTGAGATGCATCACATCCTTAGCACTGAGCAGTCTATATGGTCCTGTTTTGACCAGTTCTGAGTAGTTTTTCAGGGAGAACTTCTGGGAGATGATGTAATCAACTGACCTTGCTCCTTTAGGGTATGGACATATGAGATTGGGGTTGTAGTGCCCAAATAAGTCTAGAACAGTTGGCCCCTAAAGCATGAGGTTGTAAATCTTCTGATGTCGAGTGAAATGCTTTATCATGAGGATTCGAGGTTTTTCAAACTGAAAGGTGACCTGTAATAAGATACAATACAATACATTATCTTCATAATATTTTCATGATATAGCTGAGGTGGGCATTCCCATGCTCATATTTATAAATTCATTTTCGTATACATATGACAAACAACCGTCTGTGTGACAGACTGATGATTCTGGTAGAGCCATCATCCTTTGGCTTAGATGATTATCTGTGCAACTATGATGTACATTTGATGTCTTTACTTTATTGAATATATCGCAGCTCGGATGGATGAAACTAGATCCGGGGTCTTCAAACTCGTTCAATCTTCACCCGAAGTACAAGTCAATCCATGTGAAAAGATGTTCTGAAGTCGAACATGGAAAGACATCGCCTGATTACCAGCCAATGATGTAAGCTATTAACAGGCGCAAGAGGAATATCCAATAATGATGATGACCTTCAAGGTACAACAGTATAATTCACATGGTGCGAATACATGAGTCGATGTCGAACACCACGTAAAATATTCTGGTCGAAGGCCATTGATATAAACCTGTCGCCGGAAGTGAGAAACTTGCCATTGAGGCATGCAAGCTTCAAAGTACTGAAAGGGTTGTTCCTAAATCAACTTCTTGGATAATGAGCTGGTGTCAGCAAGAAGTGACCTATCGTAGGAGGGCCTTAATGAATCCCACATCTATGACACAAAACAGAGCAAATGATTTTGTGGAGGTGAAAACAATCTGATGATACAAGGTTCAGGGTGGTGGTCATGAAAGAATGAAGCGTGAAGGTATTGTAGCAGATGAGACATAAGCTGGGTTGGTGAATTCTCTGAGAGACTTCTCTTGAACATATCGGTGACACTGAAATGGATTGGTAGTGTTAACCCCAAAAATGGATGGTACGGAGGACCAATGGTGATATGACCGATGAACAGAATAACCCAACCCGACTCAATCATGGCGATGGAGTGAAAGTTTCATGTTCAAGAGCGACCTGCTACCAATAAAGTTTCTTCAAGTTTTCTTCCCAATTTTCCCCAGTCATTTCTGAACAGTACCTCTTTATTTTTGTCAAGCTTGAGGAGGATAACATATTCTTGTTCTATAATTTTCCCTTCGGGAAAACCCGTCACTATGTTTTAATGAGCCTAGCGACAGTGAAACTCGCTCTTGTCCGTATGGACAAGTTTGTCACTATTGTTTTAAGTTTGAAAAAGTATAAAATAGTATGAAAGGGATGACTTTTAGATAGCTTTAATGAGCTGAACAAGACAAGTGCTCGATCTTTTTGTGCAATGATCCCTCAGGTCTAAAAACATTAAAATCTAGAGGAGGGATGGCACTTCCAATCACTTTAACGAGCTGGAGAGGCCAATTGCTTGGCAATCTTTTCATATTTTATGAGTCTGATGAAAAGAGCTTAAAGGAGACTTGTTTTTTGATGAACGAGTGATGTTTTCAGATAGCAGCTGGTTCCAGGTAAGGTTTGGAACTTTTCAATCACGACAGTGTAAAGAAGGTGGCTAATAGAATCACTCGTCGTAGCTGTTCCTCAAAAAGGGGTAAACAATCAAATGGAGGCGTATGATTGGTTAAAAAAGAGTGGAGGTGATGGTAAGAACATGACCAAGGTTCAAAAGTTGATAATAAGGGGAACAATTTCCAGTGTGGAATATTTTATAAAATATTCTTCTAGAATCACTAAGGAATCTTTGAGATTCCCTTGGAGCCAATTTTTCACAGAGCCATAATTATGCCAACTTTATACTCATTATTCTTAGTTTTTCGGAGGGAACGTGATGGTGTAATCAGTTTTCTCATCTTAGCAATAGAATTTTAGGCAACTTACAAAAGAGAATCTTTGTGGAATATGAAAGATTCATTACAGGCCCAAAATTGATAGTGTCAGAACCAAGCCGACTTTATCTCATTTTTCTTAGTTTTTTGTCGGGATCACAATGATGTGATAAAATTATCCATGTAAGCAACTGAATTCCATACAACCTATGAGAAGGAACCTTTGGGGAATATTTGAGATTCTCTGGGGTCCAGACTTTGACCGAATCAAAAAGGGGTCGAGTTTACAACCATTTTTCATGATTTTTTGACAGGAATTCAATGGTCTAGTCCATTTCATCAGCATAGGTGTGCATTTTCAGGCCATCCCTGAAAGTGGAGGTATAAGGTGTCTTTTTTACATGCATGTAATTTGTTTTTTGCTGAAGATTAATGAAATAGGCCTCCCCACTTTGAGTAGAGCCCAAAGACGTAGTCCACACTGGGTGAACTCCGTTATCAAGTTGTGTGTTTATTTGATTTGATGGTTCCCTTTATGTGTTGGAAATAAAAATGAGAGGGGGGTGAATCAGTATTATTAGATCTATAATTTTATTTCCCAAACAAATTTATATACACTACTTCAGTGAAGTGAACTAGCATGTACATGCAACTGTACTTAAATAATCGAACATATATGTAGAGAAATTTTGATTTATACAATTTATCATGTATTGAGCTTATACCAGTATATCAGAGATTTATTAGACAATGTAGTAAAAGCAGAATAAAGCATCACACATAAGCAACCCACATGAACACCAAGATATAAGGTGGAAACCCAATATGGGTAAAAACCACCTTCTACTATTGTCTCTGTCTTATTTTAATAATAAGAAAATCCGTTTACAATCTTGTACTGGTGTAGATTCATACCAATTCACAGGCACCCACCTGCAGAAGGCTACAACATTCTCTCATTCTCCAGCTACTACTGGAAGGGAGCTACAAACTCCTAGCTCTTTTACTAGCCAATATGTTTACTAGTACGTAGGTGCCAGCCTACAGAAAACTCCACTCTTCCACCAGGGACCACGTTTCATGAATTTTCAGACTGGATACTCCTGGAACACAACACCACAATCTGAAGTCCATGTTTCATCCAATTTTCATACTGGACCCATCGACAACATTGAAACTCAGAAAATCATAACTGTAATGCAACCATTAAATACATCTACATCAACCAATCACTGAAACTTAATCATCACTTTCTGAATCAACCACAACTGAATCAGTCATTGAAAACCAATCATCACTAAAGAAAATCAATATCAATTAATATGATCATTCAGAACACTATTACCAAAATACAATCACCAGAACACAAAGCAGAACTTGACACTCTGTAACAGCAAACAGAAACAACTGAAACTTTAAACATCATGCTTCATAAGGTGTACGCTTCTTCCATGTGTCTAATCAGAGTGTATACTCACTTTTACCAAAGGGAACCAACATACAGATTTGTAAATTCAATTTATGATGTATACACTACTTTGATATGCCGAATCAGTGTGTATACGCTATTTTACTAAAGCGAACCTACGTACAAATTTGTAAATTCTAACAAAAAACATCACAACTATTCTAGACTTCTGTCATACCCAAATCATCATATTTACAGAATAGAACACACATCAGTATTCAGATCTAGACTGTTCAAGATCAAATCACATAATGATAATACTTTTAAGCCTTTATGATCTCGGTCCATCAACCTTCATCAACCGTATAGGTGCCTCCTTAGATTAGAACAAGCAAACCATCAAAATCTCATTAACCTGCATATATGATCGAACACCTCATAAGATATTCAAATACTTGCACATCTGGCCTAATGATCTTCCCCTCCTTTAATAGTTTTAGGCCTTTCTCAATACCATGGACCAAAACTACTTAGGACCAATACCTTGGACCAAATACCTCGGACCAATTACCTTGGGTCAAATACCTTGGACCAAGAAAAAACTTTTTTTTTCCAAGATATACGCGATTTTCCTTTTGTGAAAGTGCATGTTACGTATATGCTCCTTTTGTTCAGTAAACCTGCTTGCATATGCATCTTGGACAAGGTGAACCTGCATATACCTCTCTTTCTTCATTCTTTGTAGTCTGATATGTAATTCTTTGACTTGTTGCACTGTGAGCTTTCATCTGAGTGAGTTGCCATCAAGGACAACACCTATATCATAATGCCAACATTATGTTTCCTCTTCTTTAAAGTATGCACATGTGGTTTTTTTATAATCTTTCACATGCAATTTTGCTAACATCACAGAAGTAAAAGATCTTGTTTAATTCTAGTAATTGAGAGAATCCAGATCAAGTTAAACTTGATCTAAATCTTTTCACTTCAAAGATGCATATATAATCACATTTAAATCAACATGTAACCATAATATACATACACATAAAATAAGCTTAAATGAATGATGACCAACAGAAGCAAAGACACAACAGGTTGATAACGAAGTTCACCCAGTGTGGGCTACGTCTCCAGGCCCCGCTCAAAGTGAGAAGGCTTATTTCATTAATATTTAGAAAAAAATCAAATTACATTCATGTATAAAATACACCTTATACCTCCACTTTATGGGATGGCATGAAAATTCACACCTATGTTGATGAAATGGACTGCACCGTTGAATTCCTGTTGAAAGATTGAGAAAAATGACTGTAAACTTGACTCCTTTTTAATTTGGTCAAAATTTGGACCCCCGGGAATCTCAAAGATTCCTTCTCACAGTTTGGCTTGGAATTTGGCTGCTCAAATGAAGAATCTGACCACATCAATGTGTTCTTAGCGAAAAAATGAGAAAAATGAGCATAAAGTTGGCTTGGTTCTGACACTGTCAATTTCGGGCCTTTAGGGGATCTTTCAGATTCCTCAAGATTCCACAAAGATTCTCTTCTGTAGGTCACTTGAAATTAAGCTGCTCAGATGAGGAAACTGATTACACCATGACATTCCCTATGCAAAACTGAGAATAATGAGTATAAATTTGGCATAATTATGGCTTTGCAAAAAATTGGCTCCAAAGGAATCTCAAAGATTCCTCAGTGATTGTACATGAAAAAATATTCTCTAGAATACTCCTCCTTGGAAGTTGTCCATGGGCGGGATTCTATTCAACCTTTGTGCTCTTCGTTCCATTTTTCATTCGACCTTTATGCTCCTGGTTCTGTTTTTCGTTCGACCTCTCCTCCATTCATCCCATGGAATTTTTTTGGGTGTTATAGGTGGAAATTTCAAGGCCCACCACTTGGCGTAATGACTCTCGCTCCAATTTTCACTTCGGAGACCCGGGGTGGATTCCTTGTGGTGCATTTTATTGTTTGTGGTTTATTTTTTATGTTGGAATTTTGTATGAGTTTGGCACGATGGTGGTTATATGGGGCCCATGATATATGTGGTCGCAAGTTGTATAATGGAGAATTTGGTGGCATTCTACCATTGGCGGTTTGCCCCCCCCCCCCTACCACACACACACACACATGTATATATATTAATTTATTTTAATATAAAACATATTGGTCAAAAAATTTTCAGTGGATTTCTAGGGTCAACAAATATTTTAAGTAGGCGACAATTTAGCCAGTTCCGACCATCGAAAACCATTGCGAAAAAGTGTCAAATTGTTGTCTTGTTAATTTCCACCAAATTTAGTCAGACTCCAAATTTAGTTGGCGCTCTGCTAACTTTAGCCAAGGGGCCTCATTGACCAAAACGTTGACTAGCCATAACTTTCACATACAATGTCAGATTGAGATTTCGTTTGTGTCGTTGGAAATTTTGTGATGATCTCTTCAATCCGACCCTAGTTTCACTGCAATCCAATAAATTTTGTTTTTGAGCCTTTCCTGAGCCCTTTTTGACTTTTGAACCTCTCAAGAGCCACCAAGAGAATTCCTCCCCATTAAGAAGATTTTGGTCCTCCAAAAGCATGAACATTATCTGTAATCTATTTTACTCTCTTGTTTGCACAACAAGTTCCCTAACATGCCACACTTCCTTCTCCTTCATATTTGTACTTCAGAGTCATAATTGATGAACTGACACATGTGTCCTCTGCAAACATGTAGTACAATTTTGTTAAATACATGTTTTCCTACAAGACCAAACATGACCCAATAAAAACCCCATACTTTCCAAGAGTTTATAACACACACTCTTTGGTCAAGTTTACATCATAATCATAATAGAAACCAATACCCCAAATATCAACTTAACCGACCAAAAATATCTTTATGTTGCTTTCATAAGTGATGAAATCATCACTTTTACAATCATTTCGAAACATATGATTTAAAAAATGCAGCCATGACAAACTAATATATCTAATAAAACCATCTCTCACTCAACAAAGTGAATGGGTCATCTCCTAGTGGCAGATTCGCTTGTTGAACATCTTCGCCAGCTGGTTCCTTCATAGGTGCTTTCTCAGCATGTGGTTCTCTGGTGTCCATACTAATTATAGTAGCTACAATGATTCTTTCTCCTCCAAAATTTCTAGATCATCTTGGAACGCTTATTCCTCGTGCAACTATGATAAGTGCCCATGGAATCCTCACTATCGCTGGAATGTGATGAGGTGCTTTCATCATCCATCATTGGTTGGTCACTAATTGTCTTGGAACATTCTCCAACCTATTTTTTGACATAGCCAAGTCTTGCATAACATGAAAATTCCTCCACTTTGATGGGATTCACAATGCCATGGCCATTAATGCCAAGGCCCTTTCATTGATACCCCATTTTTTTCAACAATTTTGATCCAATTCATGTAGTATGTTTCTCAAAAGTAGAAAAATCATCATCATAAAAGAACATGAAATTGAAGAATCACGTTTTACCTCAGGCTTGTTATGATGCAACTTTTCCAAGGCCTCCTCCTTGGCTTATAACTGATGTTTCAACCTTTGTTTCTCCTTCTCTACTTGTAGGAATCTTCTTAGTTCAACACTCTCTGCCTAAATGATTTGGTTGATCTCTTCAAGTTATTGGAGCCATTCATAATTTGATGTCATCCTTATTTTTGTCACAACATCTGCTGAAACATATATCTCATTGTCTGAATCGGAACCCAAGTTGGTAGGCCCTTCTTCTGAAATCCCAAGAGCTGCAATATTCACTTTATCATCTGAGTCTGATACCAGGTCAATTGGGCCAATACCTGAAAATCCTGGAGCTATGAACTTCTCATCATCTTCTGATTTAGATTCTTGGTATTTTTGCACAATTGCAACTATGTTCTTCTTCTCCTTCATGCCATTCCTTTTTGGCCCCAATTCTAGATGCAGTTTCTTGCAATGTTCCTCATCAAGCCGTTTTTTCTCACAATGAGTACAAGAGGGCTTTGCTTCCTTTCTCTTAGTTGTTGTTGTCTTCTTTGGGCAGTCTTCTTGTTCATGCTTCCCCTTTATTTCAAGATGTACAACCTTCACGCTAGCTTCATCAAGCGTTTTAGGTTCAAATAAAAACAATGAATGACACAAATAACTATGCAAAGAGCTAATAGATTTCATCAATGTTTTAGGAGTGTCTAGTGGAACATTCAATGCTAATTGTTTTTTCCTAAACTCCTCTGTAAAATTATGAACATTTTGACATTGAAGTTATTTCAAATGTTTCCATTCCATCATAACCTTATGTCTGTAACCTAATGGGTAAAACTATCCTCTTAAAGCAGAAATGAACTCAAACTCATACCAAGATGAAAGAAGTCTTCGACTACTCTTACCATCTTTCTGTAGCTTTCATTCCCACTAGACAAAAGAAGTGCCACTCAATCAAAGGGATGCTAGCTGAATATTGGCTTCATCCTCTTTGATTTACTCTATGCAGTAATATACCTCAACCCATGTGATCCAATTATATAGCTTTTTTGCATTAGATTCTCCATTAATCATAGGCAAATCATATTTGACATTCAACTTTAAAAAGGGAATTCAATGAGTTTTTCTACCTCTAGAATGAGGAGAAGAGGAAGAAAAATAAATTTCACTCGAAGATGGAGAGTGAGGTTCAAGAGGCGCTTCTCCTCCTCCTTCATGATTCACTGAGGCATGATCATCTAGTCCTTCCTTCTTTTGTGGTTTCACCATTGTCTTCTCATACTATGCAAACAATTTGTCACTTTTTCTGCCATGACATAGAAGGCCATGCGATAGTTTTGCTCTTCCTCTAACCAAGCATCTTCATCTGCCATTTTCCCTCTTTGTGATGCACACCTTGCTTCTAGATCAAAGGACTTAATTTTTCTCTCATCTCTTTAGAGCTTTGCCTTGGTTATCATACACTTGCAATTCACATCAACAGAAGACCCGCTCTAATACCGAACTTGATCTAGATATTTTCACTTCAAACATGCATATAGAATTGCATTTAAAAGAGAATGTAACCATAAGATGCATACACATAAAATAATAAGAAATAAATGAATACCATGATAAGAAAAGACACAATAGGTTGATAACAGAGTTCACCTAGTGTGGGCTACATCTCTTGGCTCTGCTCAAAGTGGGGAGGACTCTTTCATTAATCTTCAACAAAAATCAAATTACATGCATGTACAAAAGACACCTTATACCTCCAATTTCGTGGATGTTCTGAAAATTCACACCTGTACTAATGAAATGGACTGCATCATTGAATTCCTCTCGAAAAATCATGAAAAAGGACTGTAAACTCAACCCCTTTTTGATTCGGTCAAAATATGAACCCCACTAAATCTCAAAGATTCCCCAAATATTCCTTCTCATGGGTTGGATGGAATTCTTCTTCTTAGATGAATAATATGATCACATCATTGTGTTCTTGGTGAAAAACTGAGAAAACTGAGTATAAAGTCCGCCTATTTCTAACGCTGTCAATTTCGGGCCTCTAAAGAATCTTTCAGATTCCTCAAGGTTCCACAAAGATTCTCTTCTGTAGGTCACTTGAAATTTTGCTGCTTAGAAGAGGAAATTGATTACACGATCACATTTATTATGAAAAGCTTAGAAGAATGAGTATAAATTTGGCATAATTTTGGCTCTATGAAAAATTGGCTCCAACGGAATCTCAAAGATTCCTTAGTGTATCTGTATGAAAGAATATTCTCTAGAATATTCTACATCAAGAATTGTCCTTAGGTGGGGTTCCATTTGGCCTTTATGCTCTTGGTTCTATTTTTGTTCGACCTCTCCTCTGTTTGCCCCATGTTAAAAAAAAATTGGTTGTTTAAATAATATTTGAGTGGGCAGACCTTTCAAGACCTGCCACTAGATGTAACGACTCTCGCTCCAATTTGCACCCGGGGGACCCAGGGTTAATTTCCTCTAGTGTAGTTGATTGGCGGTGGTTGATTTTTTACATTGGAATTTTGTATGATTTTAGCATGTCAATGGTTATATGAGGCCCACCGTGGTGGGCCGACCCATTGTCCGGCGCAGGTTCAACACCTGATGGTCCAACGATATATGTGGTCGCACGTTGTATAGTGGAGTGGGTGACGAGTCTGTGATTGGTGGCCCACCCCATATACACTAATATATATGGAATTCGGTTGACAGGGTTGGTGGCCCGTTAACCGATTTTAACTTTTTATTTTAATTTTTTATTTTTTATGTAAAACATATTAGTTAAAAAACCATTGGCGACTTTTTAGGGTCACTGGACATTTTAAGTAGGCAATTATTTTTCCTTTTCCAACCACCGGAAAACGTCAATGCAAATTGCCAAATTGTTGCCTCATTAATTTTTGCTAAATTTAGTTAAACTCCAAATTTAGTTAGAAGTGGCCTAGTTGAAAAAAAAATTGATTGACCATAACTTTCACATACGATGTCAGATTGAGGTTCCATTTGCACCATTGGAAATCTTGAAATGATCTCTTTGATATGACCCTGGTTTTGCTACAATCCAACAAATTTTATTTTTGAGCCTTTCTTGAGCCCTCTAACTTTTGAGCCTCTCTGGAGCCACCTGAATCAAGTAGCCATAATAATGTTTCATTTAGTCATGCAACCTAATGTAATTCTCAATATACCCACATTTTGGGAGGTCTCAGTCAATTTTCAATTATTAAATTTCAGTCTCATAGGGTGTTTTAGATTCCCCTCTATGTTAGTCTATATATTCTTATATGTTCATGTGGAGAAATTCATGCACCTGGGTTTAAATATAATGGAGCCCCACAAGAAGAAACATTCAGTGGTAAATTCGACTGAAACTATAAGAAGTCATCCTAGTTATGAAGGTTTTTCATATTTTATTGCCTCTTTCATGTTAGTGGTCTACACCATCATTAACAACTATGTTCCACAAAGTATTTTGCCCAAAGATTAGTCATTTTTACAGTTGATCCAGGTGGATATTGGTGGCTACCAACCTATTCCACCTGGACCCCCACCATTGTTTCTTTCAGTTTTTTAGTTTCCTTATTTGTGGCACAATTTACTATTTTTGGTAGTTTTTCGGGTCTTGAACTTACGAAGCCATTTTGAGGCCCTGAATGACATTTTTTTTTTAACACTGGGACCAACTTGGGTCGTTGACCAATGTTGGTCATTCAAAAGTTGTAGTCCTCGGATAGATATTTCTAACGAGGTATTGTACTTGTCAAACAAAGATTGTATGCCAAAGTTACAACCCCGAGAAGTTGATGTACCAATTTACCCAAACGGGGCGCTTCATCTCTTAGGGTTAGGTTTTTGGATATTTAGGGTTTGAAATTGTTTCTCAATAATAAATAGGCCTTTGAGCCTCATTGTAACACATTTTAAAGGCATGTCGCTGCCACATCTCTTCTCAGAGATAAGCTACCATCTCCCAAGCTTGTCTTATTCCCATTCTATTTGTAAGCATCTTTCAGTGTTTTATATTAATGAAATTAAGTGTTATTTCTACGGTGTCTTTATATTGATGGTTATATCTATAATCTGTTGCATTCCTGTTTAAATCCGGATCAGTGGTATTAGAGTGGTCTACTCTTTCTCTGTTCTTGTCCCCAACGAGGTCGGGATATAAGGAGTTAGGGCTCGATCTAGTTGAACCTTTGCAAGATCAGCCTCGCAAACGCCGATGACCACCCATGGGGGAAGAAAAGAAATATGAGGGGGTAGGAGATCCTATCAACATATTGCTCGAGGAGGCCCTCGAGAAACAAATGAACACGATGATGGATAACTTTGCCCAAATCCTTCAATGGTTTCCCACTGACGGCACATCCACATCCAACAACCACTTTGGAGGCTCCACACCTTTTAAGGTACAAGTAAACTTTGACATTCCCATATTTGAGGGCCAAAATATATGCAGACACTGTAGATAAATGGTTAAATCTACTAGAAGGATATTTTTGTGTTCATGATTTTTCCAGTCTAGAAAAGATTACTTTTTCTCTTCTCAAAGATGCCTTGCACGTCAAGGACTGGTGGGAAACCTACTGTGAGCAAAAGGATGAAAGTATGGCCTCACTTTTTTCAGTTGCACCCACTTGGAATTCATTCCGAGATGTCATCAAGGAGCAGTACTACCTTGTCAGGAGCTATGAGGATAAATACATAAAGTGGACAACGTTGTGGCAGGGAAGAGACCAAGATGTGCCAAAGTTTACCAATTTGTTTCATACCCTTTGCACAAAGTTGGGTATCACGGATTCTGAGAAAAATTTGATACTTAAGTAATGCGGATGCCTACACAAGTACATCCAGGACGAGATGGAGTTATTGGACATCTCATCTCTCAGCAAAATGTATCAATACGCTGTTAAGATCGAGAAAAATTTTAAACAGAAGGAGCGAGACTTTGGATCTACGAATCTGAAGCAAGGGAAAGGTTCTCCAAAACCATAGAACAAATGAAAAATCCAAGGCATGGTGGCTGAGGACAACCCATCAAAGCCGCAAGCAAATAATAACACCGCGAAGCTGAAGGACATAGGAAAGTGGTGTGACTTCCATAAGAGCTCCACTCACAACAAAATTCAGTGTCTGGCCAAGTAGTCACTGGTGGCTGAGATGAAGGCTTCAGAATTGGATGCATGTTCTGAATTTGAGTCAAAACCTGACAAGGGGAGTGACAAAGGGAAGCAGATTATCAATGCGGAGCCCAATGCCACCATTGCCACCATGAAGATCCAAAAGGAGGAGCACGAAGATCCAAAGGAGGAGTGCCTCTTCCACTCCCAGATGTGGATAAAGGGTTCCTCACTATAGCGGGAGCCAAAATAAACTCTTTTCGACAGAGGCCATGAAGTGGTTGGGCTTACCGAACACAACACACCCATAATCGTAGACCATCGGGTGGCTTCAACAGGGATGGGATCTTCGCATGAGCCAGTAGTGTCACCTTCCATACAGCATCCAACCCTTCACAGATGAGGTATTATGTGACATTTCTCCCCTTGATGTTTGTGATGTATTATTAGGCCAACCATACTTGTGGAAGCGACATGCTAAGTATGAGTCAAGGCCTTGCACTGTTATTGTTACTTTGGGAAATAAGTTGTGCAGGATACTGGAGGTAGAACTACCTACCACTATCTCTTTGGTTACCTCAAAACAATGCAGTAAGCTCATTTCCAAATGTAGGAAATTTGTTTTCCTAATGGTACACCCTCAGGGAAAGAAGAAGACAATGGCCATGACCTCCAGACATGGCCCCTCCACATGATCACAACATATGGACAAGGTCGTGGAGGAGTACAAGGACATCTTCACCTCCCCCGCAGGGGTGCCTTTGCATTGTCGGGTCAAGCACTCCATCAATATGACCTCATGTGTGTCATTGCCCAATGGACCAATCTATCAGCGCTCCATTCTAGAGAACGACGAAATCAAGAGGTAGATCCAAGAGTTGTTGCAGAAAGGTCACATCCGACAGAGTTTATCGCCTTGTGGGAGCCTGAGCATGTTGGTACAGAAGAAGGATGGGACTTGGATACTCTGTATTGACTATCGAGCATTGAAAAATATCACTATACCTTCTGGACCAACTTAAGGGGGGAAAATATTTCAGCATGATCGACTTGAAGTCCAAATATCACCAGGTACCAATTGAACCCTTCGATGTGTGAAACACTACCTTCAAAGCCAAGGGGGGCCTTTTCGAATGGTTGGTTATGCCTTTCGAGTTAAAGAATGCTCCTGCAACCTTTATGAGGCTAATGGATGACATGTTGTGGACATTTACCAAATAATTTGTAGTGGTATACTTGGATGACATCTTGATCTTCAACCATAGTTGGGAAGAGCATGTCCACCACATCCAACAAGTTCTCCAAACACTGCAGCAACACAAGTTGTGTGCCAATTTGGAGAAATTAACTTTTGGCATGACCCAGGTTTAGTATATGGGATACATTATTGATGAAAGCAGGGTGCATGTGGATCCAACCAAGATCCAAGTGCTTTGGGATTGGCCAACCCCAACCACTTTGACAGAGCTCCACAAATTTCTGGGTCTTTCCAATTTCTATTGCAGGATTGTGTTGGGATTCTCTCATATCACTTTGCCCTTCAGGCAAGTCACCAAGGGAGGAGAAAAAGAAAAATTGTTTTGGTCTGAATCTCAATAGAAGGCATTCACAAAGTTGAAACATCACCTCTGCTCTACACCAATGCTCACTTTACTTGACTTGCAAAAACTATTTGAGATCGAGATAGATTACTCTGACTATGCTATTGGGGTAGTCCTTAGTCAATAGGGGCATCCAATGGAATATCATAGTGAGACACTTTTAGGCACAGTTCAAAAGTATCCCACTTATGATAAAGAGATATACTCCATTGTGCAGGCCTGTTGACAATGGAAGCATTACATTTTGGGGAAGTAAACGGTCATCCACACAGACCACCAACCCTTGCTATTCATACATATGCAAGGGAAGTTGCGGAATGATCACCATTAGAAGTGGTCCACATACGTGGAACAATTCCATTTGAATATCAATTATAAGAAGGGAAACACCAATAATGTTGCAGACTGCCTCAACCGACCACCAATCATGACATTAACCATCATGCTCAACTCTTGTGGGCACGAGACTTATGATTGGCCACTTCTCTATAAAAATGACCCAGAATTCGGTCACACATACTATATTCTCTTGGAGGGTCAGCAAGTTCCATATTTTCGCCTCCTAGATGCCTTGTTATGACACCTTGGACACATTTGTGTTCCTTCCAGTGAGCATGCTAAGATGATTTGGGAAGTGCACTACAATTCGGCCGCTGGGCATTTTGGGGTTGAGAAAATGGTGGCAATAATGCAGAAGTATTTCTATTGGCCAAATCTTCGATAAGATGTCGGGAAGTACATCAGATCCTACACTACCTGCGCCATTTCCAAACCAACCATTAAGAAGAAAGGCCTCTACACTTCGTTTCCTACCCCTAGACAACCTTGGGAATCCATCTCCATGGATTACATGTCAGGCATTCCTTCTACTAAGCATGGCAACAACTATGTTTTTGTGGTCATCGAGAGATTCTTTAAGATGACCATTATGGTGGCCTGTAAGAAGAATATCACAATAGAAGCCACTGCTAAACTCTTCTTTGAATGAGTGTGGGTACACTTTGGGATCCCGTAGTCTATCATCTTAGATCAGGACAACAGGTTCCTCAGTACATTTTGGTCTAGTCTCTGGTCTATGTTGGACATGAAGCTCATTAAGTCCACAACTTTCCATCCCCAAACTAATGACCAGACAGAGGTCGTCAATAGGATGATTGTACACATTCTGTGCATGTACAAGTCAAAGCATCCACACACATGGGATGAGAGCCTCCCCTATGTACAACACAACTATAATGAGGCTTGCCATAGCTTGACTGCCCACAACCCTTTTAACATGGAATTGGGATTCCAGCCACTATATCCCATTAATATGGCCATACCATTTGTAGTTGCTCAAGTAGATTCGACTCATGTCCAGTCCGAAGCCGATAAGGTAAACAACTTCACTGAGAAAATCCAACATATTGCTAGCAGGTCCATGAAATTACAGAGAAATCAAATGCCAAATATAAGCATCAACATGATCAACATCGGGTGGCACACAAGTTTCAGGCGGGTGACAAATTCTAGTTTCATTTGTAGAAGGAATGCCTTACCAGAGCATATCAGAAACTAGACCACTCCGATATGGTCATTATACCATTACCAAGGCTGTGGGAGATAATGCACTTGAGCTCAACATTCCCCCATTCCTTGGCCTACACGCAATGTTGAATGTGGAGTGAATTTGACCATACTTCCCACCATTGCCGATGATCCAGATTTAAACAGGAACACAACAAATTATAGAGATAACCATAAACACAAAGATGTAGCAGAAATAATACTTCATTTCATTAATGTAAAATACTTAAATATGCTTACAGCAGAAATGGAAATAAACCAGCTATGACTATGGTAGCTTATCTCTGAGAAGAGATGTGGTGGCTACATGCCTCTGAACTGTGTTACAATGAGGCTCAAAGGCCTATTTATTGTTGAGAAACAATGGAAAACCCTAAATATCCAAAAACATAACCCTAGAAGATGAAACGACAAACTATGGGCCTTGTTTGGGTAAATTGGTACATCAACTTCTCGGAGTCGTAACTTTGGCATAAGATCTTCGTTTGATGCGCACAATATCTCATTAGAAAGATCTATTAGAGGACTACATCTTTGGGAATAACAACATCAATCTATGGATCCATGTTGCTCCTAGGTTTCCCAAAAACCTCGTTTAGGCCCTCAAAACGGCTTTGGAAGTTCAGGACCCGAAAAAATGCTAAAAATAGTAAACTGTGCTACAATTAAGGAAACTAAAAAGCTAAAAGAAACAATGGTGGGGGTCCAAGTGGACTTGGCGGGTGGCCACCAACATCCACTTAGATGAGCTGGACACATCAAACATTATAGAACATCTCACACCTACAAAGTTAAATCTTGAGTGCATGGAACAAGCCACAACTGATTGGATCATGGACACACCTATCAAGAACAATCAAAAACAAAGGATCCAACTATATTGAGTTGTCAAAGCAGGCCAATTCCTTCACCAGGGCAAGTGGCTCACAAAGAAGAAGTTTAGCAAAAGTTCCCTCATCTCATGGAGGAACTTAATGCAATGGGGACCATTGTTTCCTAAGGAGGGAGGAACGATCTAGGTGGATATTGGTGGCCACCTACCTATTCCAATTGGACCTCCACCATTGTTTCTTTCATTTTTTCAGTTTCCTTATTTGTAGCACAATTTACTATTTTTGGCAGTTTTTCGAGTTGTGAACTTCCAGAGCCGTTTTGAGGACCTAAACAACATTTTTTTTGGAAAACTGGGACCAACATGGGTTATTTGACAATGTTGGTGATTCAAATTTTTTATTCCTCAAATAGATATTTCTAACGAGGTATTGTGTGCGTAAAACTAAGATCGTACGCCAAAGTTACAACCTTGGGAAGTTGATGTACCAATTTACTCAAACGGGGCCCATAGTTTGGAGCTTCATCTCTTAGGGTTAGGTTGTTGGATTTTTAGGGTTTACCATTGTTTCTCAATAATAAATGGGCCTTTGCACCTCATTTCAACATGGTTCAGAGGCATGTAGCCGCCACATATCTTCTTAGAGATAAGCTACCATTGCCCGAGCTAGTCTTATTTCCATTTTGTTTGTAAGCATATTTAAGTATTTGATATTAATGAAACGAAGTGTTATTTCTAATGCATCTTTGTATTTATGGTTATATTTGTAATTTGTTGCATTCCTTTTTAAATCTAGATCAATGGTATCAGAGTGGTTTTCTCTTTCTCTGTTTTCCTTTGCATGTCCCTAACGAGGTCAGAATATAAGGAGTTAGGGCTCGATCTGGTTGAACCTTTGCAATATCAACCTCGCAAACCCCAACGACCGCCCATGGGGGAAGAAAAGAAATATGAGGGTGTAGGAGATCTTATCAAAATATTGCTCGAGGAGGCCCTCGATAAACAAATGAACGCGATGATCGATAACTGTGCCCATATCCTTCAACGGTTGCCCACCAATGATGCATCCACATCCAACAACCACTCTAGAGACTCCACTCCTTTTAAGGTACAAGTAAACTTTAACATTCCCATATTTGAGGTCTAAATAGATTCAGATGTTGTAGATAAATGGTTAAATTTGCTAGAAGGATATTTTTCCGTTCATGATTTTTCTAGCTGAGAAAAGATTACTTTTGCTCTTCTCCAAGCCACCCCCCACATCAAGGACTGGTGGGAAATCTACTGTGAGCAGAAGGATGAAAGTACTGCATCATTTTTTTTAGCCACACCCACTTGGAATTCATTCCGAGATGCCATCAAGGAGAAGTACTACCTTGTCGAGAGTTATGTTGATAAATACATAAAGTGGACAACACTGCGACAGGGAAGGGACCAAGATGTGCCAAAGTTTACCAATTTTTTTCATACCGTTGGCACGAAGTTGGGTATCAATGATTGGGTATCAATGATTAGGTGATCATGTCCTAAGTGGAAAAAAATGCTCAATTTTTGAATTGCTCATAATTGGTTGAAACTAGAATGACCGGATAGGCCTCATCAATACTATCATGTAGCTGTGAACGACACTCAAATCCGACACTGTATGTGAAAGTTATTCAAGTTTGAAAATTCAAAATTTCATGCAAAAGTCCAGTTTGACTTGGGTTGACTTGGATTAAAAAAAATAAAAATTCCACAAAATATACTGGGAATATTCCATGGAATATCCCTTCCTCATCCAATCATGTTTTGACACTTGTCAACTCTGGATTGTAGTGGATATACCATGGATTTTGATGGCCAATTAAGGGATGCAACGTGGCCCCAAGACCGAAGGTTTATTGTGGAAAAATTATATTGAGTTCACAGGAATCGATAGTGGGTCTCTGCGCTACTAGCCCATAGGCTCGACCAGTTCACCTACACAAGAGTTCTTAACCATCAAAGGTCTCATTGCATATTTAAATTTTGTTAAAGGTATGGTTGGGGCAGAAAGGGGGCTAGCCCCTGATCCATAAGACTAGGGTTGGGAACCACAGGTCCAACCTAGCAGCGATGGTTAAGCGCGACGATTACAGGGCATGGTCACATTACATGGTGGTGGTCATGTTAACGTTAAATGCCATGGTTTCTTAACCGTTGGCTCCACAGTTCCGCTGGAGGCAGTTTAGCTGGTCCATGTGACCACTACCCCAAACATTTAATGCCACCTCTAACGGTTTTGAAAAATTTGGCAGAGTGCGCCATTCTGGGGGGAGTTGCCAAAGTTAGTGGGGTTAACTCTAGTTAATCCAAGTTTAGTGGAGTTTTTTTAGAGTAGATTGGACAAAAACTTTTGGAGGTCATAACTTTCACTAGGGAGATCCTTTTGGAGCAATTTTTTTTTTTTGATTTTGGGTATTCTAAGTATTCTAGAGCGAATGGTATAGGTTTCAGAGCCAACAGAGCTCATATTTAGGTGTTTTTTTAGCAAAGAAGCTTGGAGAGCCATAAGGGCCTAGGGAGTGTTGGAGCTGTATTGGGCTATGGTTAACCATTGGAGGTGAAACAAAAGTCATTCTTGACTATTTTCTGTGTTTTGAACTCATTTTCACAGCTTATTTTTCCTGTTTAGGCTTTCTTATCACTGTATAACCAATTTGAGCATCTAATAAAAGCAAGGACATGCCCATTTGGGGGCCTTGGACTCGGCAGATGTAGCCCAGGAGGGGTGAACTACCTTATCAGCTGTTGTGTTATATTATGTGATTATATCTTGCTGTGTTTTTCAGATTTGATATGATAAACAGTAAAATGAAATAACAGTCCTTCACACATAAGACTCAGAAATTGACCAAAACACTTTGTTTCAATTGTAAGACATTAGTAATAGTCTGCACATATAATTTAATGGAAATGAATACCTTGAACAACAAAAACAAGCAGTTTCATTTTCAGATCAGTTGGTATCAGAGCTCAGTTTTGAGTATTAGTTTTGTGCAAAGATATTTTTCACTGTTTTGCAAGTTTTAATGCTTACCAGGCTTAAGCTTCAAAGAGGGAAAGGACAATTGGTTAGAGCACGAGATAATCCTCAACCAAGGAGGGCCAGGGTGCCATTATGTCCACCTTCTGATTCACCCTCAATAGCCTTAGAAGAGGCTTCAAGTATGCTTGAAAGGGGAGGAGATGTTCTTGAAGACATGGATCCAAGAGAAGAAGAACGGGTATTCAGAAAAGCTTTTTTGGACATGACTGAGATGGTAAGAATATTATACCAAGAAAGGAATGATAGGTTGGTTGGAGAAGGGTCTAAACATCAAAAAGAAGGAGAGGGCTCTTCAAGAGGAAAGAAAGGTGATGATAATCCAAAGAAAGGACATGGAGGAAATGGTGATCCACCATCTCCATCGTCATCCTCTTCCTCTACATCGTCATCCTCTACCTTGGTAAATCAACCTCATAAGTCTAAATCTTCTAGGAAAAGTCCATTTTTAAAGCTAGATGTTAAATTTGAATTACCCATGTTTAATGGTGAAGTCAATGCAGAGAAACTTAACAACTGGATAAGACAGTTGGAAGTTTATTTAAGGATACAGAACTTACAGGATGATGACACCAAGATTTAGTTAGCCTCATTAAGGATGGAAGGAGCAGCATTGGTATGGTGGGAAGCCAAGACCAAGGATGAAATTCAAAAACATGGTAAGCTTACTTTATCATGGGTTGAATTTATTTCCGCAATTAAGAAGCAATTTTATCCTCTTGCTCATTTATGAAAGGCTATAATGAATTGGCAAAACTTTAGACAATTAAAGGGACAAAATGGTCAAGACTACACCCAAGAGTTTAGGAGAAGAGCACTCTTATTAGGGGTAGACTTACAAATTCAAGACACTTTGCTGAAATATATAGGTGGTTTGCACAACTACCTTAAACATAGTATCCTTATGTTCAATCCTACTAGTCTAGATGAAGTTTGTGTAAAAGCTATGCATTTAGGGACTAGAGGGAAAAACACTTTTGATGGAAATGAGGGTAGTGATTTTAAAGGCAAAGGAAGAAAAAGGATTGCAAACTCTAGAAAGGAAAAAGGGGAATTCTTTTGCAAGAACTATTCAAAAACAAGCCACGATGAAGACCACTGTTGGAAGCTTCATCCGGAGCTAAAACAAAAGAAATGTAAAACTAAAGACAAAACCAAAGAAAAGGGGAAAATTGTAGCAACTGTTGAACAAGAGTTAGGGTTTGAATCAGGTGATGAGACAAATAGTATCTCCATGGTATTAAAGAACATAAAGGGGAAAGAGTTTGTACAAGAAACAAATCCCAGTTCTAGCACATTGGACTATCACAAAGAAACTCAAAATGAAAAGAGGAGGATAGAGCTATTTCATGTGAGGATAATCTCAAACCACACAAAGATAGACACACTTTTTGATAGTGGGTCTCAAGCTAACCTCATCTGAAAAGACTTGGTCAAATAGTTGAAACTTGAAAAAATTCCACATCCAAAGCCTTATCCACTTGGGTGGATATGCAAGGATGAAAACTTACATGTCTCAAAGAAGTACATCTTTTGCTTCGCCATAATAGCTCATTATATTGATTGGGTTGAACTCGATGTAGTACCACTTGACATTACAGGTGTTGTGTTGGGTAGTCCATATTTATTTGATAGAAAGGAAATCTTCCATCGCCATGAGAATAAGTATCACTTGTTCAAGGATGGAAAAGAGTACATTGTGAGAGCACATAAGAAGAAGCTAGAATCTTCTTTAGTCCATTTAGGGCTAGGGAAATTGAAAAGGCTAGTTAATGCAAGTCAAAATCTGACTTTGTTGATGGTTAAACAACAAGATTTTGTACAATTTCCTTTTCATATTATTGCTGAT
This sequence comes from Pinus taeda, assembly GCA_000404065.3. Classification (NCBI taxonomy): domain Eukaryota; kingdom Viridiplantae; phylum Streptophyta; class Pinopsida; order Pinales; family Pinaceae; genus Pinus; species Pinus taeda. The sequence continues at coordinate 347,790 of APFE031255330.1, read as the reverse complement.
ATAAATGATGATATGTTTTAGTCTGATAATAGTTCGTCTTTAAAAGAAGATGACAAAAGGTTGCACAAGATACCTTTGGTGTCGATCGGTGCAGAGAACAAAGTGTTGGTGCAAAGCGATGCAAGATTCCATGAGAAGGAAAGGCATGCAAGCAAAGAGGGCATACAATTCAGCATGGGTCAATGTTGGTTTTAGAATGGTAGACTGGTATGGCGAGAAAACTTGGTCGGGATTCGGCACAAGTACAGGGCTCATTCAGCAAAAATTCGCCATGTGAATAGTTGGTAAGGTGAACTTTATTTTAAGTCTTCTTTGAAGTTTGACCATTGTAGAAACATTATGCTTTCTACAAAATATAGTTGTTGTTTAGAAAATTTCAAGAATTTGCATCATGACTCAGTCAATTTTAGCAATGGTTGGTCAATGAATTCAAGGGAAAATTTATCTTTTTATGAGAAGCTCAATTTGATGAAGTCGAGAAGATTTCAATTATTCAAGGTTGGAAGAGTGGAGAATCAGTCTCCTCGTCTTCATTTTCAGTAATCAGAGAGATTTTGGGGTCCAAAAGCTTCCCATTTGGGAGGTGTGATCAGGTGATCATGTCTTAAGTGGAAAAAAATGCTCAATTTTTGAATTGCTCAGAATTGGTTGAAACTAGAATGACCGGATAGGCCTCGTCGATACAATCCTGTAGCCATGAACGACACTCAAATCCGACACTGTATGTGAAAGTTATTCAAGTTTGAAAATTCATAATTTCATGCAAAAGTCCAGTTTGACTTGGGTTGACTTGGATTAAAAAAATATTTAAAAAATAATATTCCATAGAATATTCTAGGAATATTCCACAAAATATTCCATGGAATATTCCTTCCTCATCCAATCATGTTTTGACACTTGTCAACTCCGGATTGTAGTGGGTATACCATGGATTTTGACGGCCAATTAAGGGACTCCACGTGGCCTACCCGGAGGCCGCCACATGGCCCCAAGACCAAAGGTTTATTGTGGAAAAATTATATTGAGTTCACAAGAATCGATTGCGGGTCTCTGCGCTACCAGCCCATAGGCCCGACCAGCCCACATACACAACAGTGCTTAACCATCAAAGGTCTCATTCATATTTAAATTTTGTTAAGGGTATGATTGGGGCAGAAAGGGGGCCAGCCCCCTATCCATAAGACCAGGGCTAGGAAACATAGGTCCAACCCAGCGGCAACGGTTAAGCACGACGGTTACAAGGCATGGTCACATTACACGACGGTGGTCACGTTAACGTTAAATGCCACGGTTTCTTAATCGTTGGCTCCACGGTTCCACATGAGGGGGTTTAGTTGGTCCATGTGACCACTAATTTGTCATCTAAGTATACCAAAGTTAGCGGGGTTAACTCTAGTTAATCCAAGTTTAGTGGAGTTTTTTTAGGATAGACTAGACAAAAACTTCTGGAGGTCATAACTTTCACTAGGGAGATCCTTTTGGAGCGAATTGTTTTTTGATTTTGGGTATTCTGAGCATTCCAGAGCGAATGGTATATGTTTCAGAGCCAATAGAGCTCATCTTTAGGTGTTTTTTTTTTTTTTTCAGTAAAGAAGCTTGGAGAGCCATTAGGGCCTAGGGAGTGTTGGAGTTGTATTGGGCTATGGTTAACCATTGGAGGTGAAACAAAAGTCATTCTTGACTGTTTTCTGTGTTCTGAACTCATTTTCACAGCTTATGTTTCCTTTTTAGGCTTTCTTATCACTGTATAACCAATTTGAGCATCTAATAAAAGTATGGACATGCCCATTTGGGGGCCTTGGACTTGACAGATGTAGCCCAGGAGGGGTGAACTGCCTTATCAGCTGCTGTGTTATATTATGTGATTATATGTTTTTCAGATTTTATGTGCTAAATAGTAAAATGAAATAACACTCCTTCACACATAAGACTCAGAAATTTACCAAAAACACTTTGTTTCAATTGCAAGACATCAATAATAGTTTGCACATATAATTTAATGGAAATTAATATCTTGAACAACAAAAACAAGTAGTTTCATTTTCATATCAGAGAAACATTTGGTACTAGAGTACCTTGACTTCCTACATAGGTACATCTAGGATGATATGGAGTTCTTGGACATCTCCTTGCTTGGTACGACGTACCGATACACCATCAAGATCAAGCAAAAGTTTAAACATAAGAAGTGAGACTTTGGATCTGCGAATTCAAAGTAAGTGAAAGGTGCCCCAAAACCGTAGAAAAAATGACAAAAATAAGGTAGGGAGACTGAGGAAAACCTACCAAATCTGAAAGAAAATAACAACATCGCAAAGCCAAAGAAGGACACGGGAAAGTGGTGTGAGTTCCATAAGAGCTCCAATCACAACACAAGTGAGTGTCAGGCTAAGCAGTCACTGGTGGCCGAGATGAAGGCTTCAAAATCATATGACTTTGAGTTGGAACTTGACAAGGGGAATGACAAAGGGAAGAATATTATTGATGTGGAGCCCAATGTCACTATTGCCACCATGAAGATCCAAAAGGAGGAACCTGAAGATATAGAGGAGGGGGAGCACCTCTTCCACTCCTAGATGTGGGTAAAGTATTCCCCGCTACAGTTCATTGTCAACAGTGGGAGACAAAATAAACTCATTTTGGCAGAGGTCATGAAGTGGCTGGGCTTACCAACCACATCACACCCACAACCGTACACCATCGGGTGGCTTCACCAAGGAAGGTATCTTCGCGTGAGATAGCAGTGTTACCTTCCATACAACATCAAGCCCTTCAAGGGTGAGGTACTATGTGACATTGATCCCCTTGATGTTTGTGATGTATTATTAGGCCAACCATACTTATGGAAGTGACATGTTGTGTATGAGTCAAGGCCTCGCGTTGTTATTGTTACTTTGGGAAATAAGTTTTACAGGATACTGTAGGTAGCACCGCCTACCACTATCTCTTTGGTTACTGCAAAACAATGTAGTAAGCTCATTTCCAAAATTGGGAAATTTGTTTTCCTGATGATACACCCTCAGGGAAAGAAGAAGATGGTGGCCATGACCTCCAGACAGGGCCCCTCCGCATTAAAACAACAAATGGCCAAGGTCGTGGAGAAGTACGAGGACATCTTCACTTCCCCTGCAGGTGTGTCTCTGTACTATTAAGTCAAGCACTGCATCGATTTGACCCCAAGTGCATTGTTTCCCAATGGACCAATCTATTGGTGCTCTGTTCTAGAGAATGAAGAAATCAAGAGGAAAATTTAGGAGCTGCTGCAGAAAGGTCACATCCAGCAGATTTCATCACCCTATGGGAGCCCGATCGTGTTGGTACAGAAGAAGGATGAGACTTGGAGACTCTGCATTGATTATCAGGCATTGAAAAATATCACTATTCGGAAGAGGTACCCGATCCCACGGATTGATGAACTCTTGGACCAAATCAAGGGGGAAAATATTTTAGCAAGAGCGACTTGAATTTCGGATATCACCAAGTACCAATTGAACCCTCTGATGTGTGGAAGACTACCTTCAAAGCCAAGGAGGGCCTTTTCGAATGGTTGGTTATGCCTTTCAGGTTAACGAATGCTCCTGCAACCTTCATGAGGCTGATGGATGACAGGTTGTGGAGATTCACCAACTAATTTGTAGTGGTATACTTAGATGACATCTCGATATTCAGCCAAAGTTGAGAAGAGCACCTCCACCACATCCGACAGGTTCTCCAAACACTGTGGTAACACAAGTTGTGTGCCAATTTGGAGAAATGCACTTTTGGCATGACCCAGGTTCAATATCTAGGATACGTTATTGATGAACATGGGGTGCACGTGAATCCAACCAAGATCCAAGTCATTCGAGATTGTCTAGCCCCAACCACTCTGACAGAGCTCTGTATCTTTCTGGGTCTTTCCAGTTTCTACTGCAGGTTCGTGTTTGGATTCTCTCATATCACTTGGCCCTTAAGTCAAGTCACCAAGGGAGGAGAGAAATAAAAATTCTTTTGGTCTGAATCTCAATAGAAGGAATTCACAAAGTTGAAACATAACCTCTTGTCTGCACCAATGCTCACTTTACTCGACTTGCAACAACCATTTGAGATCGAGACAGATGCCTCTAACAATGCTATTGGAGCAGTACTTAATCAACAGGGGAATCCAGTGGCATGTCACAGTGAGACACTTTCAAACACAGTCTAGAAGTATCCCACTTATGATAAAGAGATGTATCCCATTGTGCAGGCCTGCCCACAATGCAAGCATTATATTTTGGGGAAGGAAATGGTCATCCACATAGACCACCGACCCCTATAGTTGATACAAACACAAGGGAAGTTGTAGAATGATTTCCATTAGAAGTGGTCGACATACTTGCAACAATTCCATTTGAATATCAAGTATAAGAAGGGAAACACCAATAATGTTGCAGACTACCTCAGCCTATCACTAATCATGACATTAACCACCATGCTCAACTCTTGTGGGCACGAGAGTTCTGATTGGACACTTCTCTACAAAAGTGACCCAGAATTTGCCCACACATACCAGAAGCTCTTTGAGGGTTAGCAAGTTCCATATTTTCACCTCTAGGATGCTCTTTTATGCCACCTTGGACACCTTTGTGTTCCTTCCAGTGAGTGTGCTAAGATGATTTGGGAAGCACACTACTGTTGGATCGTTGGGAGTTTTGGGGTCAAGAAAACAATGGCAATATTGCAGAAGTATTTATATTGGCCGATTCTTTGATAGGATGTTGGGAAGTACATCAGATCTTGCACTTCCTGTGCCATTTCCAAACCAAACATCAAGAAGCAAGGCCTCTATACTTTGCTGCCTACCCCTAGTAGGCCTTGGGAATCCATCTCCATGGATTACATGTCAGGCCTTCCTTCTACTAAGCATGGCAACGACTGTGTTTTGTTGGTCGTCAACATGAGCTGCAAGAAGAATATCATAGTAGAATAATATCATCTCATATCGGGACTATAGGTTCCTCAGTACATTATGGTCCAGTCTCTGGTTGATGCTAGACACCAAGCTCTAAGTCCAAAACTTTCCATCCCCAAACTAATGGCGGGACAGAGGTCATCAATAGGATGATCGTACACATTCTGCACATGTACAACTCAAAGAATCCACACACATGGGATGTGAGCCTCCCCCATTTCCATCACATCGACAACCGAGCTCTCCCGAGCTTGACTGGCCACAACCCTTTTCAGGCGTACTTGGGATTCCATCCACTATGTCCCATTGATGTGGCCATACCATTTGTAGCTACTCAAGAAGATTCGGCTCATGCCCAGTCTGAAGCCGATAAGGAAAAAAATTCATTGAGCACATCCAAAATATCTACCAGCAGGTCCAAGAAATTCTGGAGAAATCAAATGGCAAGTACAAGCAGCGACATGATCAACATCGGGTACCACACAAGTTTCAGATGGGTGACAAAATCTGGTTGCATTTGCAAAAGGAATACCTTACCAGAGCCTAATGGAAACTCAAGCCACTATGATATGGTCCTTATGCCATTACCAAGGTTGTGAGAGACAATGCATTTGAGCTCAGCATTCCCCCATTCATTGGCCTGCACCCAGTGTTCAATGTGGATTGCCTTCGACCATACTTCCCACCTTTGCTGGAGACATTAGACATTGCAAAACATCTCACACCTACAGAGTTAAATCTAGAGTGCATGGAACAAGCCACAACTAATTAGATCATGGAAATGCAGATCAAGAATACCTTACAACAAAGGATCCAACTATACCGAGTTGTTAAAGTAGGCCAACTCCTTCACCAGGGCAAGTGGCTCACCAGGAACCAAGTTCAGTAGAAGTTTCCTCATCTTATGGAGGAACTCAATGCAATGGGGACCATTGCTTCCTAATGGGGGAGGAATGATCTAGGTGGATATTGGTGGTATTGATGGAAATAATACTGAGAGGGGGGGGGTTAATCAGTATTATCACATTAATAAAACTTTTCATTTCCAAACTCTGCTACTTCCACAACTTCTTATGATTAAGCTAATTGATCTTCAATGAGTGCATTAGAACATTATCAACCATATTATCAGTTAACAGATGCAGTAACATAGAATAGATCATCACACATAAGGCACACACATGAACACCATGATATAAGGTGGAAACCCAATGCGGGAGAAAACCACCTGCTGCAAGTCATCTCAATCTTCTTCTTAATAAGAAAATCCTTTTACAATATTTGTACTGGTGCAGTCTTATACCAGTACGGGAGCTACAACCCCCTTTGCTCTTGTACTAGCCGATCCATTTACTAGTACGCAGGCTGCTACCTGCTACAATGCTCCAAAGATTCCCCTTTGCTTTTGTACTAGCCTAAGTACTAGTACGTAGGCGCCGGCCTACAATCTTCTCTCCTCCAGGTACCACGTTTCATCAATTTTCATACTGGATACACTGAAGTACAACACATAATCTGAAAAGGCCACGTTTCATCCAATTTTCATACTGGA